>VZSR01003809.1:2529440-2725170 GCA_013398615.1 Brachypodius melanocephalos | reverse complement strand
GCCAATGGCAACCTGGCCTGGATCAGGAATAGTGTGGCCAGCCGGAGCAGGGAGGTCATTCTTCCCCTGTAGTTGGCACGGGTGAGGCCACACCTCGAGTGCTGTGTCCAGTTCTGGCCCCTCAGTTCAGGAAGGACATTGAGACGTTTGAGCACCTTCAGAGGAGCGGAACAAGGCTGGAGAGGGGCTTGGAACACAAACCCTGTGAGGAACAACTGAGGGAGCTAGGGGTGTTTAGCCTGGAGAAAAGGAGACTTAGAGGTGACCTTATCACTCTCTACAACTCAGAGGTGACCTTATCACTCTCTCTGAAGGGTGGCTGTAGTCAGCTGGGGGTTGGTCTCTTTCTCCAGACAGCAACTGACAGAAGGAGAGGACATGATCTTAGGCTGCACCAAGGGAAATATAGGTTGGATATTAAAAAAAAGATTTTACGGAAAGGGTGATAAAGTACTGAAATGGCCTGCCCAGGGAGGTGGTGGAGTCACCATCCCTGGATGTGTATAAAAAAAGACTGGATGTGGCGCTTGGTGCCATGGTTTGGTTGAGGTGTTACAGCTGGGTTGGACTTGATGATCTTGGAGGTCTCTTCCAACCTAGTGATTCTGTGTGTGGATGCTGTGTTTTGGTGGATGATTTCAAGAGCACTTAGAGATGTGCAGGACCTTGTAGGTACAGGCAGCATTTCTCTCTCTAAGGAAACAATTTGTCTTTGCAGTCATTCCAGTAACAGCATGGGTGTTGGGTTTTATTTTCTCTAGATGGTACAAAATGTAATCACTTATGCAATACAGCAGACTGGCTTTCTAATCTTCCTTCTGATGTACCACTTTGGCAAGTTCTTTGGATTTATATCTGTATTTCACGGTGTTCCCCATCCTCCTCTCTTTCATCTCATTCTATGGTGTTTCCTGTGGGTGTAGTTACTATTGGAGAAGGAGAGGAGGCAGGAACATCTTGAAATCGCTGTGGTGGAAAAACCTGGTAGTGTGGTAGTGCCTCCTGAGCAGCACTGTGGTGGGGCAATGCAAAAACTTCAGCAGTGATTTTGATGTCAGCAATGCTGCACCCTGGGACCTCGATCCTTCAGCCCAGCTGAAGGTTTTGTGGTATGAGCCAAGCCGGAGAATTTTCTGAGCCTAAAACACGTAAAGAAAACTACAGCACAAGTCCAGTGTCTTGACACAACCAGGAATTCCTTCAGCCAGTTTTGCTGCTGAAGTCCCCATGTTGTCAAGGTACAACTTTATAGTTTGGACTTTCTTACAAGTAGCTCGTGGTGAGTCTTTGTCTTACCAGTCCTCTCTGGTGTGTGGTCCCAGTCTGTGTCTGGAAGCTTCCTCCATTTAATCCACTTTAGCCACTGCTCTTTCCAGACAAAAGTGCTTTGCTCGATCTGGGTGCATCCCCTGACTTCGAGGAAAAAAATCTTTGAAATTTAATATTTGTCTGTTAGCTCAGTTTCACCTGTGTTTAGGGTTTCATCCTTAGGGGAAGATAAACCCCAGAAAATTAGCAGAGAAAATACCTCTGAGTCTGAGATCAGTTATATGAAGGTCTGCACAGAGAGTTTATTTCAGTCAAGCCAACATAGAAAAATTTCCCTGAATCGTTACCACAGTTGGACTAAGAGTGATCTTTTAAAAATTTCTTTTCCTCCTACAGAATACTCTGATGTAGTTAAATCCAGAGATACCCAAGAGTCTACTTGAGTCTTTTTCTTAGCTTGGCTGTTCTTGGGGTTTTTGTTCATATTGCTTTTGTTTTTGTTTGCCAGTGGGAGCAGTTTGCTATTGTAGACAACACTAAAGAAGAGGAGTGTGTGAGCAAGCACACCTGGATGTGAAAGAATCTGTAGTGTTATTTGCTTCCCACCTTCTGCAATTGCAGTACCAAAGCTCATTGTAGTAGTGGCTCTAGGCCTGTTTGTTTGTACTCATCATCCACAAGGTACCAATGTTTTTCTGAACTCTTACGCTTCTTGTCATGTGTTTACCCTTGGAGACGCTGACAAAAGAGTTAGGAATGGAAAAATATTGTGTGTTGCTGATCTGGGTCTGTAGTTCCCTAGGAATCCAGGGAGGCCTTGAATTTGATGTTGCTTTCCTGTTTTTAGGGAGCAGACCAAGCTATGAATAATAAATACAAGCTCTGGGGCAAAACTGTTTTCCATTCATAAAATTCAACATTAAAGACTGAACAGTAATTTCTTAGCCTCCTGTCAAGCAATAGGAAATCCATGTTGGGACTAGGGAGCTACTGAGAGCTTCTTCAGCTTTTGCTGTGCCACAGTTAATAAATTGGTTCATGTTTGATTTTTATGTAGATAGAACAAAGGTGTCTCCAGCTAAGTGATGCAGATCAGTGTAGTTTTCAATCTGAGGAGATTGAACTTGTAAAAATAAAGGCAAAGCGAGTCCCTTTCTTCTGCTGGCTTCTCTCTTGGCTTTCAGAATGAGAAATAGCTGGGGCATAACTTGAACAAATCAAGAAGAAGGAGGAGATGAAAGCTATGGTATTGTGTTTGGGGCTGAATCAAAACTTACTGCATAGACACTTGAAGTTTCTGCTTCAATGATGACTGTGTGAGAAATCAAATCATAGGATGCCAATATGTTTCTGTGGTTTGGATCCTGTGTTTATTTGTGTTTCAACATCTGAGGTGTCCTGTTGGAGCCCAGGCAGAACATTGCAGGGAGGGAGGGGTAAATCACTGTCAGTGGTGCAGTGATTGAGGAGGATCTCTAATTTCAGTGCTCTTGTAAAGAGCATCTCAAGCATTCAGTAGGGAAATCTGATTGTGACTCGCTCTCCTCCCACCCTGGAGCAGGCTGTTGTTCTCTGAACTGATGACTGTCAAGCAGTAGAAGGAGGTGAAGGTTTGCAAGGGGCAAGAGAGCATCCTGGATCAAAGTTTTTATTTTTTCGAGGTAAAGCTGCATTAAATTGGGGAGAAGCAGGCCAGCAACAGTGAAGAATATAATCTGTGCATTTTATCACTCTGCTAACCCCAGCTGTAAAATTTACCATAGGAAGGCTAATAAAATGGGAGCCACGCAAGCAAACAGAGGGCACGGGATTATCAGCAAACATTTATTTTGGCTCTGGTGGAGCCACTCCCCTGATCAAAGCGGTTGGAGTTTGAACCTCTTTTAAGTTGTTCCTTGCTTGGACTGGGAGTGCCCTGATCTTACATTGATGGCATCAGTATCGTCTGTGCAGCTGTGTGGAAGAAGGAAAGTATCAGGAGGGAGAGAGAAATTGTGTGAGGCTGCTTTACTGCAGTGTGAGACAACAGTACCTTATTTTAGCTTTGCCAGCAACTGCCTGGTTTAGGAAAACAACCTTAGGCTTATTGTATAACTAGATGGCATAGGTATTATCACAGAGCCAACAGGGAATGCTTTACCATTTGCAGGCTCATGTCTGGTAGGCTGAGTAGCTGTGTAATCCTTATCAACAAAATAGCCCTCTGGCAGAAATCACCTTGAGCCCCAGGCTCTTCCCTTCTGGAGCCTCTTCTCTGACTGATCTCTTTGTTCAGGGTTCCCCCTTTCTCCTCCAACAAGAGCTGCTTGAATCCCTCTTGGCAATGAGTTTTTTGGCTGAAACAAACATCTCTCCTCTGATCCTTTCAGGCTCCATGGTCGATGTGTAGTGGCGGGGGCTCACTTGGTGAATGTGGTGGTCTTGTTCAATCTCAGCTGAGGAAATACATAAAGAGCTTCTGGGAGGAGGTACATGGGTAGAGAAACAGAGTAGTCTCATGAGAGAAATGAAGGGGAAGGTTTTTAAGTCCTCAGGAATGGGATCTTTTTATACAAACATCTTGCATCTCGCTTTGTGTTAAGGGCAGAACAAAGGCAGCTTTACTTCTAACTTCCTTTCAATTTTTTTAAAAAAATTTCTCCTTGCCTGTTTTGTCCATTCTGTATTTCTTTTATTTATTTTGTGCACTGTTGGGAAGATTATTGTAGACCTGCATGCCTGAGTTCAGATTCATTTTGAGGCCAACTCATAATGTGTTTGCACTAGAGAGGCAAAAGGGAAGCTGGGCTTGAATGTAGCTCTCATGATCTGAACAGCTCTCCTTCCTGGGTCAGGGCAGTGCTGAAGCACCAGGGAGAGTCCCTACTTCCAAGAGGAGACTGGGCTGAGCAACAAGAGAAGAGAGCAGGCAGCAGGAAGTTAACCCTGTGAGTGTTAGACTGCAAAGGATTGCTTCATAATATATTTTTTTATAATTCTTATTTTAAAATAGCTCCACATTTTTATAATTCTTATTTTAAAATAGCTCCACATCCAGCCAATGCTAGGCCAGAGTACTTCTTTTTGAGGCCTCCTGGAGATGTGGGTGTTGAGGGGAAATGGAAGTAATCTGTAAGGCTGACAGAGCATTCAAGTAAGACTTCCCTCTTGCTCTCCCAGGGTAAAATGTGTGACTTCCTGCCCTCATATCTGCCACAATCAGCATTCTTGCACTGCATGAGGAAGGTCCTGCATCCATATACAAGGTCTGGGAAGGGCTTTCCTGTTCTTGCTGGTTGATCCCTATAGCATATGCACCATCCTGCTGCTGCACAGAAATGAGGGTCTCAGCAGTTACAGCCCTGTAAGGAGGCTGGTGAGAGCTGCCTTTGTGGGTGGACCTTCACACTGAACCAAGGATGTGCTGGTATGAAGGAGTGGAGAGAGATCTGTTCGTGTCTGGCAGTCTGGGACTTTGCCTGCTGGGACACAGAAGTCCCTGGGACTGGGGTGTGCATGACTTGGTAGAAACATTGTAGTAGCTGTTTTATCTCAGCTTTAGCTGATCAGGGAGTGTATTTGTAGCACACTGATCATTGTGTTTGCCTGAGCCGTGTGAGAGCTCCTGGGGAGCAGACTCCCATCCCATCTGTCTCACTGAAGCATTTGTCGGTCCTGGGAAGGTTCCTTCAGGGTGATCCATGAAAGAGATTGGAATTTGTGCTCTAGGTGGATTCTTCATCATGGTCCATTGCATGAGAGCTGAGGGTAAAAATAAGATTGTACTTTACCTTCCCTGTGTCTTTTGGGACAAAAGCTTGATTTCAGTTGGAATAACACCATTTAGATGATCCTGCACCCCCTACTCTCTTTTCTAGTGCTGCAGAACACCATCAAAATAACAAATTGCAGCCACACTGGGATTATTTTAGGGCTGCACTGGAGGGCCTAGGAGATGGTAAGTGAGAAATTTAAGCAATGGATCTTTATGGAAAGAGAAGCGTCTTTCGACATAACAGAGGTAATAGCATAAAGACACTTCCAATTCAGGCAATCTTGCCAGAAGGGGCTTGAGAATGTGGCCAGAATCTGACCATGGGGTTCACTTGTGCCTCATACCCCCTCGCTTCAAAGGAGATCAGTGTGGAAATGTGCAGATCTTTGTTTCAGCAAAACCCCACCACCTCCTTGCTCAGGCTGCACATCCCTGGAGGATGTTGCTCTCACCTGTGCATAGCTGAGCTGTGTTCAGAGCCTGGCTGTTGCTACAGAGCCCTTACTAAGCTTTTTGAGGCTCCTTCAGAAAGATAACTGCAGTAGCTGCCAGATGTACTAGAATTCAGGTGTGAATATACCACAGATCATCTGGGACAGCAAGGGATTCTTTTGCTGTGCTGGGATCAGTGAAAATGAACTCTGGTTTCGTTTCTTGACCATGTCAAAAAGGTGTCTGATTAGAAACAGGAATTCAAGGAAGAAACCAAGGCAATTCTTAGGCTGAAGGAGTAAAGCCCTTTTTAATTTAGAGGACAGCAGAGATCTTGAGCTGCCAACCCCTGAATGATCTTTAGACAACAGATCTCTGTTGCTGTGGTATGACAAACATAACTTTCTCCTGCTATGGAGAAAGCTCCAGGTTGTGGAGTGGAAGTGGTGGAATGTGGGTTTAAGATGTTTTTCAGTTTTTCAGTTTAATTCCCACAGAAAAAGGGCAAGCAGTTTTTGTGATGGGAAGTCAAATGCTGTTCAGCTGGTGCTGGGAGTGAGGCTCTGCAGTGTTCATGTGCGAGGTGGAGAGTGAAGGGTCAGAACACCTCAAGGGCCAGAAGTCTGATGCTTTGGAGATTGAATTCCTATTTTTTGGTCAGCTGAGACATCTTACAGCAGATTTTGCTCTGGGGGAGCCTCTGTACTATGTGGAGGCGAAGGCTGGCTTGTTTGCTGTGGTGGGCCTGGGGGCCCCTTCAGATGTGCCCAAGGCTCTAAGGAGTCTGGTGAGTTTGGCTAAGAGGATCTTAGATATTATGGGATCAGTTTCAAATACAAGTGCTTGAACTAGCACTGTGTCTGTTTTTAATCTGCTGAGTCTTTCATCACATAACAGACCAAGAAGCTTGGTGGCAGGAATTTGGGTTTTAGTCCTGCTTTTGTTGTGTGATTGCAGTGAAACAGAGCTGAGCAAGTGGACTCTTTTGTGAGTGCTGCTGCTGAATGGAGTTTTGTTATTTTCTCCTCGAGGTATGAGTCTTCTGATATCTCATGGGAATCATGAGGGCCAGATGAACTTGAAGAGCTGCTGGCATGAGGAGAAAAAAGAGTTCTTGTGTCTGTATAGTGATACTATTTTATTGTTTATGTGGACCTAAAATGCAGCAGTGATGGTGTCTTGGATGAATTCTTCCCAAAACAGCATAATTTGAAACTTGATTTGGGGAGTGGTGGTCAAAGCTGTGATGAACACCTTGGCCATCTCTCTTTTCTCTTTTCTTCATTTTCCTCCCCTCTCCAAACCACAGTGGAATAGAAATGAGCTGAAAGTGCAGTGTATTTAATGTGCTCTATCCCATCTTGCGTGCTTACTGGTTCACCTTCAGCTGTGGTAAGCCTCCCTGTGTGAGCAGGTCTCAGACTTGCTCTCTGTTGCTGGGATAGCAGGTGAGAGTTTTGCTGCACAAGAAGAAAACAAGAGACTCTCCCTTGCTGCTAGCTCTTGGCTGCTCTGAGGTGTTGGTCATCTCTGTACCAGAGTTTTTTTGGCTGCTCAGGAATTTGTTTGAGCTGCAGAATGTGTGTGTGTAGGATGCAGGCCATATGTCAGGGCTCCTGGGTGGCCAGATGTGAGCCACAGCTGCCATAGCTGTACATGTTGAACCTCTCCAACATGAGACATTCAGCCCAGTGCTTGTGACCAGCCTTTGTAAACTTGTGCTCAGCTCCAGGAGCCTCCTCTGTCTCTGATTCCTGCTCATACCTTTTCAAATCATAACTCAACCCTACTCCAGGGCAGGATCTCAGACAGGTCCCTACACTTTGACCCAAGATCCTAATCTCATGTGCTGCCCTGTGCTTGGTTATCTGCCCATCAGCAATGCCAGCTACTAAGGCTCCTGGAATGAGATGGTTTGGGGATGTGCTGCACTTGGAATACAATTTGTGTTACTTCTCCTTGGGCTTCAAAGCAAGCAACAGTTTGTCCTCTGCAAATATAAAACATGTGTAAACATGACAGATACTTCGTATTTAAAATGTGCTCTTTGAACCTATTTACCTCATCATCACCCTCCCCTTCCCCCTTTAAACTTTGGAGAGATCCTAGAATCATGACAAAAAATGAGGAAAAACTGTCTTTCATTATGAATTTATTGAGAAGCAAGAAAAGCACATAGCCTAGGTACAGAATGATTCACACATCTCTTAAAAGACATTACAGAACGAAAAATTACAGGTAGACTCCAGAAGATTAGAATGATATGAATCCAGTGACAGGACATCGATCACTGGAAAAAAGACATGTTCATCCTATTTGCTTTTGTTCTGTGGTTATAACAAAAGCTGTGCTAGTGGAATCTCCAGACAGGCTCCAGAGAAGATTTAAGATGTTGAGTTCTGTAACTGCATAGTATGTGATATATGTGAAAGTCATCCTCTAGCCTGTGTTAGAAATGGATACCTCCATAACTTACTGCAAAAAAGTGTTTAGGCTCTCGCCTGTTCTGCCTCATGCTATTTTCATCCTGAGATGAGAGTGTTGGTATTGGATACTTTCTTCTTACAGCTGTATATATTAGAAGAAAAAGTAGGCTACAGTGTGCGTTTAGAGATAAAATTACCACTAGAGGATCTAGTAACTTCTTGAAAATAGCAAATTATAAAGAGGAACAGCATCAGAATCACCATGTGAGGATCACTTTCTTCAGAATCATTGTAGCATGCAAACAGCCTACTTGACTTGAATAGTGTTGGTAGTCTGTAGCTTTCATGAAATTGGCTTGTTGCTAGTAATAGTCTAAATAATTTTTCACAGTAAAATCGGCACAAGCGACAGTGACGTGATCTTGATTAGTCAGCTTTGCTGAAAGAGTGTAATCTCCCTGTATGAGAGAAATGCAAAGCAAGAGATTAGCCCATCAGTACTACACAAGTGCTTAAGTTTCTGACTCCTCATTTTAGAAACAGAGCAATGCTTTTCCCATCAAGTTTCTCCAAAACATTCCTGGTCCAAATGTTTTGGAGGTAGTAAGGGACATGCCCATGTTTTCTGCCAAAAAACTCTCCTCAGGGATATCAATGCTGACAGCACAATTGAAAATTAAACAGGGCAAGGGGAATGAAATGTATTGCTGCATTAAAAAATCCCTTCAAATCTGTGTAGATTCTCATGATTCTTATGAGCAAGCACAATATGGCCTGTGCTGTTCAGTAACTGGAAAAGGAGGTGCTCAGTTCTCTGGCACTTCTCTTGCATGGATCTTGTTGTTGAGTGTTATTGATATGAATTTTTATAAGGGAGCACACTGGGAGAAGTGTGTGCACAGATGATTCAATCTATAATGGATTCCTATATAATAAAACAAGAAGTAGTCTGATTTCCAATTGTGCAGTTGAAATGATGAATTCAGGCTTTGGAGAGAACTTATATCATTACAGTGCAAAAAAAAAAAAAAAAAATGACAACCTTAAAGAAGCCATGGCTGTCTTGTATTGGTCAAAATGGCTCGCTCCAAACACTAGCAGAAGCCCTGTACAGGGAGGTGACCAAGGCAGCTTTAACAGATTTGGAAGAAGAGGTGAACTAGATTTTATTCACTGTATATTGCTGGCACTGCAGTAATTATTTCTGGGTTTTTTTGCTGAAGCACACAGGGGAGCAAAATGTAGGGTAGGAGAAGTTAGCAGCAGTGACCTCCTCACTCTGAACCACAGAATGCTCTTGTCCTGTTTAGAGCCCTTCTGGTTGTGGAGTAGAAGGAGGCATGGCTAGAATGAGTCAGGCTTCTTGGCATTTCCCTATTACAATGGGATTTTTAAAGCAATATCTGGCCTGCGTCCTCATAGGGAGGTTCAAGTTAAGAGTAAAATCTAAATTTAGAGAGGCCCAATGGCAACATACTCTTGAAAATAGAGCCCGGTTGTAATTCCTGAGTGGAGTGTGCAAACATCTCTCAGGTTTCTCAGATGAGACAGTTTTTTGCAATGAGCAGAAGACAATTGCTGTATGAAATCATTCCTTTTTGTCAGCATGGGAGGATTATATTATTTGCCTGATTTATTAATTAACAAAAGAGGTTTCCTATTCCTTTTATAATCAGCACGTTAACTCTCTAAAAGCTTATAGCTTAATTCGTGGAAGAGACTTCATAATAACTAATTTCTATTGCTTCTTAGTGATTAGATTCTTTTTTTCTCTTTCTGAATAATTTTTTGCTTGTGGTGAAAAATGTTACTAAGAGAGGCTTGTGATCAGTCTTGGAGCTTCTGGCTCCAGAAACTAGCTGAAAATTCAGCTAATTTGCCCAGAACTGGAGTTTTGCTGGTCTGTGTGCATGTTTCTGTGGCTTCTTCTTGGTTTAAATACCTATTCTTCAGTTTGTCTTGAGGCTTTACTATGTAAGTATGCTAGTAAAGCTGCTCCTGGAGCAGGATGGTGATTCTTGTGAACTCAGGCACTCCTGTGTGAGACATCAAAAGGCAATACTCAACACAGCCTCTGTAGGTACAGCCTTTAGGGAAGCAGGCAGGTTAAGGTGGGATAACAGCCTGCATAAAGGGGGTCCAGCTCCCTGTGTGAAAGCCTGGGAAAATGAAGGTCCTGGTTGCTGCTATCACCAAGGAAGATTGAGACATATGAGATGGTAGCACTTACGGAGGCTCGATCCTCCCAAAAGCCAGCTGTCCCTGTTATCACCTCTGCAGGTCTTGGCAAGCCCAGGTCTTTGGGGCTCATGTCTTTGCTCTCTATCCCTGTTCTGATCCTGTTTTCTTTTCCTGCCTGGAGCAATCCAGTGCTGAACTGATCCCAGACCTCATCTTTGAGCCTCTGACATACATTTTATGTCTGCTGCTGAAGAACTGAGAGCTCATGCTGTGCCTCTCTGAGTAAATCTAAGGAGTGTTTGACTGACCACCTGAAATATATGCTGTGCAGTGGTGACTGTGATCCTTTCTTTGCCATATTCTCAACAAGATGCCTTGATAATCAAAAACTTTGCCTTCTTCCCTTCGATCCAATCTCTTCATTGTATGTCTCTAAAAAATCCTTTGTTATGTACTGATCAAATACACCTTCATGCTGTGCCCAGTTAAGAGACTGTTGCATTCAGCATTTGAAATGTATCATTTTTTGCAGTGTGATTTGGTTGAACTTCTAGGAGACTTAGCTGTATGTGGAGAAGGCTGCCAGTAAAAAGCATCTGTACTGAATGACCAGGTAATTCAGAGCAGTGCCTAGAGTATTGCCTGTTTTCTCACCTTCCTAAGAAATTATTTTCTTTTTTTTAAGGCTCCATAAATCTGGAGAAAGTGTTCTTGGCCTAATAACTTGTACCTTCAGTTGCCACCTAGAAGACCTTGGTCTCTCTGCCTGACGCCGTGTATGTACAGTGGAACACATTCAATTGCAATAGCTATCTAAATTGCCTTTATAGCCAGAGAGGATGAATGAGCTTCTCCAAACTGCTCAGTTCACTAAGGACTTGAACAAAATTGCAGCCTTAGTCTCTTGGGAGTCCCCTGGAACAGCTTCTTTTCTTGCTGTTTTAAGAGTAAGAGAGGGGGAGCCTACTAAAGAACTTTGTGGCTGTCTGATTTAATGCTGGTACAGACATCTGCTATCCCAAAAAAACCCCTTGGATAGTAGTATCTATGTGACTCTTTATAAGCAAAGCCACTTAATTTCATACTGAAAAAGGATTATTCATATAAAACACTCTCAGATCCAGTGTGCCAGGTGGGGAAGTGTGGAATGTGCTGGTGTGATTGCTGGTAGTCCTCTGACCATACCTCATCCAGAAAGCCCTTCTGCTTGGGAACACAGCTGTGACCGACTTACCTGAGGGATTTCTTTGATTCCCAGTGTGACTGGTCCCTCGTAATAGAGTTGTTCTGGAAAGCAACAATGGTGATGAATGGTTAGACATGCAGCACATGAAGGAAAAGGTCAGCTTTTTTTAGGTGCTCTTTTTGTAATGGCATTTCAAAGCCTCCAGTGACAAGTATTATGGAACTGCAAAATGCTCAATACACAGTGTTGCAGCAGCCCTCCTGAGGGAAATATCAGGATGTGTACTGCCTTATGGGGAAAGCAAGGCAGAGCATGGGCTCAAGGAGCATCTGCAGCCCATATGAATGGAAAAGGGGGTCATGTCTTTGCACAAACAGGTGGGCATTCCTGTGTTACCACACATCCTAAAAGGAAAGGGGAGGACTGCCAGACTCAAGTCCTTTAGCATGAACTATTAAACACCTGCAGCTGCAGTAGTCAAAGTGTACTGTTTTGGTAACTTTTAGAAAAATCAGTCTGAGCTGAGTGTTTGTGTAAGTGTGGACTTCTGACTACTTGCTGAACATGACTTTAAAGTAATAAGAACATGTCTGTCTCTCTCTGCTGAGAGAATGTTCATCAAGAAGTTACATGAGGCATTAAAGTCATCACAACTCTGTTGGTGACTGGAATAGAGCCTGGGAGTTCCACCTTCCAATCCTCATCTCCCTAATCATATAAGGCATGCCTGCTCTTGGCTGTTGAAGAAAGGGCAACTTTGGCATTAATGGAGAGAATTAGCAAGCTGTTCTGCAGTTCCTCCTACTTTTTCATAGCTTACTGGGCCAAACTGTGCAGACTTGACTGAAAATAAAACTTGTAGATGTTTCAGTATTTCAGAATTTCTTGCACAACTTGCCCCACACAAGTCATGGAAAAGTCTAAGAACTGTTTAAGTATTCTTTTTTGTAGGTGTCATGAAATATTCCTTACTTTGACAGTGACAGAGGAGTAAGTGTTTCATCATGTTTATATGAGTATGTGCTGGCATTTTGATGCTTGTCACTTCTAGAGAGTTGCTTTAGTCTAGTCTCAC
The DNA here is from genome assembly GCA_013398615.1 of Brachypodius melanocephalos. Lineage (NCBI taxonomy): Eukaryota > Metazoa > Chordata > Aves > Passeriformes > Pycnonotidae > Brachypodius > Brachypodius melanocephalos. The sequence goes on along the minus strand of VZSR01003809.1, from coordinate 2,712,847 downwards.
TGTCGTTTAAGCTGTTTCTTGTGAAAGGTTGGATAAAACCTTTATAACATCTTTAGATTGTATGGTCCATCTCACCATGCATGGATTTGGAAAACAGCCCGCAAAAGTTCTTCCCACACATGACATGAAATGTTAGTCTTGTAACAAAAGTGTGTGAAAGAATCATGACAATAAAATAAACCAGGAAAAAGAGAAACCTGAGATATCACCAATGTTATACACCTTTGCATTAATGAGAAGTTTGTTTAATGTGATGCCCTGATGATCCTGGGAGGTGGAGAAGATGCAAAACAACTCAGCATTACTCTGAAAAACCTAATCCCAAAACAGAGAACAGAATAAGTATGTCTTGGCTTGTCAATCTCAAACTGATCGACTATGCTACAGCAGTTGTACTGTACTAATTCCCTTCTGTATCTCTGGTTAATTCATGTGGACAGCAAGAAGTCTTCTTGTTTTCAGAATGCAGTCACCATTGCTACTTGCTTCTATGCAGGAGTCTGACACATCTCCACTGCAGAGAGCGGTGACTCAAAAATTTCAAAAATACAGTACAGCCCACCTCTCAGTTCACAGCTCTAATAGACTCTAAATGGGAATTAAAGGCACTGAAGGCTGCATAATGTAGGTGATGAGTGACTCCCCTGGGACCTGAGCTGTGTGTGTTGATGTCACCTAAGGCATATTGGGAGCTGCCCCCTCAGGGCGGTGTGGGGCTCCTGCTTTGCCTTTCCTTTTGTTCAGTAGAGAGTAGGACTCCCTTTTCTTCAGTCAGCTCACAGCCTAGCAAATCTTGGACACAGCACAGGAGAGTGGAGAGGAAACTGGGCTGTGAACAATCACCCAAAGTCCTTCTGCACAGGGACATGGAAGCTTGTTGTCTTGCATCCCGTGGCTTGTTAGGATCTCATCTAGGCTCTCAGAAAGCCGTCCAGAATCTAAAAACATAGATGCAGCATTCAGGCTCTGCAAAGCCTGTATTTTAAAATAAAGTAGGTGTCATCAGGCCATAAATTTGCTTCTGAAATGATGGCAATGCTAATCTCTCATCTAGTGTAGGTAGAAGCTATTTTTCCCCACACACTTCACTGTGATAAAGTAACTAGATGAATGCAGTCTCAGGGCTCTGCCTCAGCCCACTCTGAGAAGTTTTCCTTGATTGCTCCGATGTGTTGTAGCTGTGCCTTAGCTCAGTTATCAAAGAAATCACTGTCATGGGCTGTATTATCTTTTATAGAGCCTTCAAATGAAGAGCAGCAGGTGCTGCTTGTCCAGTTTGAGGTCCACATTTACTGCTTTATGCTTCAGCTTTAGCCTTATTTAGCTCTTTTTAACCAGGGGTCTTGCAGTTGTTCACAGCTGAATCATATGGAGCTGTTGGAGAGAATCCAGTGAAAAGTCACTGATATAATTAAGGGGCTAGAACATCTTTCTAAAGAGGAGACTGAAGAAGGTGAGACTGTTCAGCCTAGAGAGCAAAAACATTAGGGGATAGCACATCAGTATGTACACATACCTGACGTGGGGTTGTAAAAGAGCATGGAGCCAGGCTCTCTCTACTGGTGCCTAGTGGCAGAGCAAAGAGCCAGTGGGCACAAATGAAAACACAGGAGGTTTCTCTTGAACATCAGGGAAGACTTTTTTTTTATTGTGAGGGTGACTGAGCACTGGCAGAAGTTGCCCAGAGAGGTTGTTGAGCATCCATCCTTGGATATATCTAAAAACCTTGCCCTGGAGACAGTCCTGGGCAACTGGCTGTCAGATGTCCCTGTTTCAAGTAGGTGGAACTGGATTAAATGACCTTCAAATGCCCATTCCAGCCTCAACAATTCAGTGGTTCTGTAACCAGTCCTCTGGAAAACTCCTCTGACTTCCTTGCTTTGATGGGGAGGGGGAAACTATGCTGCTTCGGAAGTATGTCCTTATAGGAAAGCAAGGGCAGCTTTCATTTTCAGCTAGTTGAGACCTGTCAGGAAATGCTATGGATTCATAAATCTCCTGAATTTTATCATTCATATTCACTTTGGACCATGGAAACCTCCTCACTGGATCAGGCTTTTCAAAGACCATTCAGTGTTCCAGTTGCATGGGGATTTCTGCTATAATTCCAGAAGTGTAAACATCCTCCAGTGCTTGAAGGACTGCAGTTTATCACAGCATCCTTATTATGACTTTTTTCTCCACATATTCATACATTTTTACATTCCTCCATTGAAAGAGGATGAACACATCTGCTGCAGTAAATGTAGCTGTCACAAACACTGAGCCTATCTCATTGAAAGAATTCTGTGGTCTTCTTAGAGAAAAGCCCAAATGTGGTTGCAAAAAATGCTCACACATTTGGAAGAGCATAAACCATAACTGCATTTTTCCAATTAAACACTCCCCTTTTTCTTTTTTGGTCTGCTGGTAATTTATGGTACCTGTCAAGCATGCTGTCATCAGTGATGTGCTTTCATCCCTTTTTGTTATAGATTTATCGGAAAGTGATTTCTGTAGAGCTCCTAGAAAATATTTCTAATGTACCACTGAATCAAGGTGATACTACTGTATTTTTGTAGCAGCTTTTCTACCAAAAGTGACTTAGACCTTTTCATTGCTAGTGAGCATGCCTTTAGTAGCTTCCAGCCTGAGGCAGAGCTTTCAAATATGTAAGTAAGAACTTCCTGAGGATTACTTCAAATTACTCGTTTAGTTATCATTTGTCGTGAAGATGCCTCTCCTTCCTGACTAAACACCTATAATGAAATTCTCACTCCTCTTTCTCAAATCTTCCTTTCACTGAAAATCTTTATGTGTTCTCACACTCTTGTACTATATAAAGGCCCTGTACATCTGCACCCACCTCTTCCTTTTTCTATGTTTTAAATATTTTTAGAACTTCAATGCTCCATGTTGGAGTTCTTCTAGGACACAATCTTGCAACTGACACACAGCTTCTGTGGGTGCTATGGATGTAGGAATGATGTGAATAACTGCCAGCTATAGATGTATAGTTGAGTGGGAAAAAGCATGTGTAAATACGTGGCCAGGTGAGAAAGATTTGCTCTTTTTACAAGTGAGGGAAAGGTGAGATAAAGGGGCTAAGCAAGATGGCACTGTGTGTCAACCCAAAGACCTAGCTTTGTGGTATAACTGCTTTCTCAGAAATAGCTACCTACATTCTCAATGTGATAGTCTTTTAATTCATGTTACGTTCTCTACTTTTATTCACAAATACTGTTTTAGAAACTTGCTCACTGTAACACCTACTGAAAGGGGCAATAATGTAAAAGAATGGAGGTCTGCAGCAAGGTGGGGCTTCTCTATGGTTTGGGAGCGTGCACAAAGAATTGTGCAAGTGCTCTGATGGTGCTTCTGTCAGTTGAGCCTGAAAGAAAACTTGCAGAGGATGCAGCTGTCTTTTGTCAGGTAGCTTTGCTTAAGCCTGCAAGCTGTGGTTGGCATGTTGCTTAATATTACCCTGGTAGATCTTCTACTCTGATTTTAGTGATTGCATTGGGAAATCTGTTAAATCTTACGTAACTGTTTTCTTTGGAGAAAATGGGGAATAACCAGCACTTTCTACTAAAAAAGAGGAAGGCCTGAGTTCACGTTATGCCACCAAGAATTTAGCAATTTTGTTACTATTATTCCTAAATAGACAGTGGCAAATTTCCTTGCAAACTTTGAGCTAACAACTTCACAACAGACATATAGCTCAAAGAAAAAAAAATCTTGGAATCCTATTTATGAGTCTGAGTGAGAAGTGCCAGACATGACCTTTGGTTAACAAATATAGTAAATACTATATTATTATGATGAACATGAACTCTCCAGCTATATTAAGTCTTTCCAGCACAGAGAGTATTTCCAGTCATGAAAAAACTGTAGCCTTATAGGAGAGCAAATATGAATAAAGAAAAAAGACTTCCCTCAAATAACTAGGACTTTGCCACATCCGGCTCTTAAAAGTCTCTTTTTCTTGTAACTTCTGCTCTGCTTTTCCCCACAAGTGAGTGGATCAACAAAACCTGTAGAAGGATGATGTTCTGTCTAATTTTGGGAGAGGGAGGAGCAGGCAATTTTTGTCCTGCTTGTGAAAGGCAAGCAAATTCTGTGTGAAACTATATTTAAACTCAGGTCAGGTCTGGCCAGATGTTGGAAATATTGCCCATAAAACAGGGAAAAAAAGGCTCCCCATGAAAAGCTTCAGTTGAAAGGGCTCTCTACTCCCCTGTGTCTTAGTAGTCTGCATACTTGAGCATTCACAAGTTGTCCCTCCTGCACAGGCATTTGGTCAGATTTACAGCTGTGCTAATACGGTAAATTATGCCTGAACTGCCTTAAACTGGTCTTCAGCTCAATTCTCTATCCTAAAACATGGGGTAGATTCAACTGCCAACTAATTAAGAAATACCCCATTTTCAGTTTGAACCTGTCTGAAGAAGTTCACTTCTTTCTCACTGTGACTAAATTACTAAATAAAAACAGCTACTGAATGAGAGGGTGTGTATTAAAAAGTGCATGGCAGATGTCTTTGCACTAACATACAGATACTTCTAAATTAAGATATATAGCATTATTTAAACAACCAACTACGTGTTTATATCATAATGTACTTCAATTAGCAGAAACAATCGCCCGTCAGTTTAAGATTAACAAACTTGGAAACCCCAGGAGGTTTTGGCTTTGTAGCTTATTGTGCTCAGCTCAGGACTGACTCTACTTCTCCTTAATGTATTCACTAAAGGATGTTATTAAGTTCTCATCAGAATAAGATTTTTCAGTAGGTCTGTGGGTGGGTTTTCTCCTCTTGTAATTCAATACACAATTGAAGAAACTTCTGAATTTAAATTTTTTGTCTATCTGGCTTACAGGATTTACATAATTGGTTGCTCATGCAGCATTTCTCTATTATTCTTTGTGATAGTTTTGTGCAGTGTGAAATGTCTTAGTAATTTTCCAGGGGCTATCTTAGCACTAGTGCTGTGAATGGTCTTTAAACTCATGGCCCTTTCACATGAGTTATTGCAGTGTTACCAGCTTGAAGATGCGAGTGAATGGAAGGAAAGCAGAGCTTCTGTAACTAACTGGTGTTCTGACTACTCAAACTTCTCTGTGGCTCTACCTGTTTTTTCATAAAATCAGCCTAAATAGATGATCTATCAATGTATTATTATCTAAATAAATGGTAGACACAGGAGGGATTTAAAAATTACTGGATACATGGCTACTGCAGTCCAGAAGCATGACCACAGCTTTTCCAGACATGGCAGAGATAACTTGGCACTACCTGGCCTGTATGGTGGCATAAGGGGCCAGTCTCACCTGGGCCCAAAGATGCCTGTTTTCTAGGGACAAGAAATAGCACTCTGAACCAACCAGAGCAAGTCTTCACCAGCTGGCAGTGTGACTGGCATGAGCAGAATTCATCTGACTGCTGCATAGGCACATGTTGAACCGAAACAAGATGCAAACCATAGCTGGTAGCAAATAGTATCTTGTTCCAAATATCCCAATTCAAGTGTATTTTCTCATAAAGTGATTAAAGAATTGCCTGTAAGGACAGGAAATGTGACTTGCTTAATAGTGAAGAGCATGTTCAGAATGGTTGTTTGTTTGCTTAGCCATTTCTTTTACAGAACCAGCCTTTGTTTTTGTAATTCTTCTGGCTCACATGACAAGCACGTGCCTCTAAATAGGGCTTATGAACCACTCTGCTGGTGGATGGGGGTCACATAACCACAGTTATTTTTAATGGACTTGAAATCCCAAGTGCGTGCAATGATCTGTGATTAAAAGCAAAGCAAACAAACAGGCTGGGGGGAAAAGCAGGCCCTTAAATTAAAATGTCTCTGTCCTACTGTGTCCCTGTCACCCATTAACATGCTGGTGAAGTAAACGGAACATTACGATGTATTGGTGCAGTCAACAGCACAGCAGGTGCATCCCGCTTGGAGTATTCAGTAATCATCAAACACTTGGAGTGCTACCTAAATTACCTCCTTTCTTCTTTCCACAGAAAATAAGCTTCGAGTGACCCAGCCCACAAAGTGTCTCTGAGTAGGTTAAGACAGTCTTTCCATTTATGATCATGTCCAGCTTGACATAGAGTTCCTTGATGCTGTGTCCTACACACAAAGCAGAAAGAGATCTCAGAGAAAGCACAAGGATAAACAGATTTATTACTTTATTTTTTAAAAAAGATTCTATTTTTTCCTCCCTGCTGTTTGAACCATTAGATATTTTCTCTTCATGGAGGACTCCTGATACGTAGAAATCCATGCTTCAGGAACAGGTCTCTGGGCCTCTCAAGATGTATGACAGGGACATAATAGCAGTTATCTTGATTGTTAAATAAACTAAGCCCCATGACCATTTTTTGACTCTGAGGTCAAATGGTGTAACAAATCTCATCTCCTTACATCTAAACTTTTCTTGTGTTCTTAGCAGAGGGATCATATCCAATGGGCCCCTGGGAACAGCCTCTGACCCCTAACTGCTGCCCAGGAAAACAGTAACTGGCCTGAGCCAAACGTGTGCCAGGGACCAGCACAGCAGCTTGGCAGTGCCAGGAGGTTGCCTGCTTATGCTTGGCTTGCTGACACAGGCAGAGCCAGTGATGCTACTGGATTTAGACAGAGGTCCTGTACTCTGACCTGTGGGAAAGGTATTTGAAAATGTCTGCAGTGTGATTTTTTTTTTCAGGCTCGTTTACCTATGCAGCCACCTGAAAACTGATGCTCTGTGGACAAATAGGATGCATGTCTCACAGGAAGGGAGACCTTATGCATGCAAGGAAGCATTCCCAGGTGCTAAAAGTGCTTGTGTTTGACACACAAATTTATTTTCAGCACCAAGAGCATACAGCAGCACTTTCATATTTATGCTCTGGTAGTACAGGATCTAGATGAGTTTGGGGCTCAGGTTTGCAAGAGGTGGCTTTCCTGTGAAAGAATCACAAAGCAGGCTATGGCTAATATTAAACTGTGCACCCAGTTTTTATGTTTTATTGCTGATTAGTCAAATGCTGAAGGGTATAATTTCAGCTAGTGCAGGTGGCAAACTGATGGCATGACTGTTGCCTCAGGCCAGCACTTTTCCAGCATGGCTCTCTGTATGCCCAGGAGAGACAGAGGGGTGATTCCACCTTGTTTCTGGGAGTCCATTCAGTCCCCTACCTGCAAGGCTCAGAGCCTTGGAAGTTTGGTGAGGTACTGACACAAGAGTATGGGTGCTGTAGCTGTCTCATTCAATAAGACTGTCCACAGCAGACCTAGCTATGAAGATGGTGAGCTCTAGAGCTGCCTCCCCTTGGCTCTCCATGTGTACAAATGAAGAGTAGGAGCAGAATAGGGGCTGGAGGCTGATATAACCTGTTTTGGGTGACATATGTAGTCTGAGGCCGAGCTGGTAATAGAACTGACATTTTTATAACCCTGCATAGGTTTTGAAACTTCTGGGAAGTGAAGCTCATTCGTATTTTATAGGAGATGGTCACCCTTGCTTACTTCTTAATACCAGCACTTACACATTAATTACCTGTGTACAGCGTGAGAAAATAGCAATTCACTTACTTAGGACCATTGCAGCTCTGATGTTAAAGGTGTGGGTTGCAATATCAGAACAATGGTCAATGCTGAGAGCAAAATCTTGTTGGGGATCTGTTCGGAGACACAAAGCGGTGGGTTACAAGTTGTATCTTTAATGAGATACTGACTGTATAGAAGAAAATAAAATGCAGAAATAAGAAACAAATTGCATATTCTTCGAAAGTTCTTCAATAAGTGCTCAAAGTTCCCATACCCTGCACTGAATAGCTACTTCTGTCCTTCCTGCCCCTTTGGTCTGAAGCACACTCAGATGATAATCTGTGTGAGGCTAGAATCTACTGTGTAGGAAAATTAACCAAGTTCAAAGAAAGCAAGTTCCCCAAAATGGTGAGTAGCCAACAGTTATGCAATGGTGAAGTCTCAGCACAACTGCTCTTCCCAGACTCTGCGCATTGCCATTCCTCCCTCAGCACTGATGAGCAATTGGTTATGAAGATGTTTATTAATTAATTTGTATCACAAGATGGCTTGGTGAAGCTGATTAGGGAACTGAATTCTGGAGTGGGATGGAAAGTCCAAAACTGAAAAAAAAAATTGTATTAACTGAGATACTGCGGCACTTTTTTCTGGGTCCACCATCCTGTGATATTTCTAAGCCAGAAAATATTCTACATTTCTCATTTTCTGGGAGACTTTAGCAGAGCTCTAGGGCCAAAGGGAACCCTTTGACTGATAACTGTCATGAATGTGATTCTTTCCAATTCCTGCAGTATCCCTTCCTCTGCAAAAAGCTCTAAAACTCTTGTAAAAACATAATTGTTTTCCTACCACTTCTACCTTCTTTCTTGCTAGCCTCCATGAGCCTTGGTGCTGTGCCTGAAGGCTTGCTGATGTGTCACTCTCTGGTGACAGGCAGCAGCAACCTCTGACAGCTCAGCTGCCACAACCAATAGAATGTGCATTTGTTTTCCAAAGCTGTGGCAGGAGGGGAAAAATTTGGCCAATTTGGAAAAATTCCTTGAGCCTCAAACTTGCTTTAGGCATAGTTTTGTTCCTCATTATGGCTTTCCAGCCAGCCTGTTGGATGTATCCAGCATCATTCTCTGTGGAAAAAAGAGGAACAACTGTGGCATGTGCAGAAGCAGCCACAGGCTCCTTGGTTTACACTGATCCAGTAGTGACAAATATAGACTTGGGAACTGAGTTCTGTTTCTAACTAATTGTTGCTTGAGCTAATCTTCTCACTGAGTTGAAAATAACAGGCTGGGAGAAATTTCCTTTGATGCTGTGGTGAAACTTGAGTCACAAGTGTCCTCTGTGAGGCTGAGCCAGCATCCCCAAAGTCTAACCCTGTTTTTGCAGCAGTGCCCCACAGCTGTAGCAGCTGGCAATCTGCAAGCCTGTGTGACCAAAACCTGATTGCTTAGAGGGGACCACAGAATGAATGAAAGTGTTGAGAGGACCTGGAGGGCTTTAACTAAGCCAGGCTTTGTGAGCCTACAGGTTATCGCTGTGGTCTAACAGGAGTGCCCAAGCCCCAAATTCTGGTAAATTAAAATGACTATTCAAAGGAGGGAGATAAAAACCACAGGTATTTCCAAAGCTCTGTGTCCCTGTGATGAATTTTGTCCACTTTTCTCCAAAGAAATATTTTCCTGAACCAGTTGGGTGAGGGGCCACTTGAATCTGCTCTCTAGAGGGGCCCCTTTGGAAGTTTCCTCCCAAATTTGTCCTAAACCAGGACTCCACCACACCACTAAAGCAGTTTCTGCAGTTGCATAATCTGCTTGGGACAAAAAGTTAGTGCCTGGAGTTGTTTATCAAGTGTGACCACAATCAGAGAGTTCTCTTTTTTTCTTACTCCTGTCAGTTCCAGCTTTGCTTTTGCAGCTTCAGAAGCTGTTGGAATCTGTTGGGAGGGCAGTTTCCTGCTCCAGCTGGAAAGCGTGTCAAACTTCTCTTTTCTCCAGGACCGTTACTCCTGCTTCCCCTCTGGTTTCTACCATCTCTCAGGCCTTGGTTTCCGCTTCCCTCCGGACTTTTGCTGGAGCCCCTCTTGTTTCTGTTTCGTGTGTGGTGTGGTGATAAGGTCCAGGAAGCAGCTGCTCAGATTCAGAGCAATTTGGGCATTGATGCCTACAAATAGTGCTGGTTGTCAAGTTACTAAAAATTGTTGGTTCTGCATTTTCAAGAGGGGAGTTATGGTCAAACATGGCAGTACAATGTTATGGTGCTCTTCTCTTTTCAAAGAGACTAGGCTTTAATGAACAAATTAAATTGCGGTGTTAGGGCTAGAATTTGAACTTCTAGTTTAAAATTTCTCATCAGTAGGTGAGTGGAGAGGGTATGTTCATGAAACCAAGCTTTTTTGGAAACCTTGAGCTTCTTACAAAACCCTGATCTCACGGTTATTTTAGTGTGGATGTCTGTTTATTTCTATGGGTTGAGCTCCTTTGACAGATGACACATTTCATAGTGCATTGTAGCCATGGATGTCTTTTTCTGCACTGCTAGCGATGCAGCATAGGATCCTGATGTATCCAGGAGGTGTTGTCCAGTCCTCAGAGAAGAAGAGAGTGTGAAAGCACTCACATGAGAAATTCCGGAAAAAAAAAGTGAATTGGAGCACCTGGATTTTTTGTCGTTACTCTGTTGCTGAAAAATGTAAAATTTTCTACTGCCAAAAGCACCCCAATTAATTTTCTGACCATCCCTGTGGAAATACCTGCTCAGATTTAGCAATCCAACTTTGCAATCCTAGATACTGTGGCATGTATGGGTGCCTCTCGCTGAAATCAACTGGAAGAATGGCTGTGTTGCTAAAGCTGCGGTGCCAGGGAGTCTGGATTCCCAAACGTGAAGAGAGAAACGTTGCTACTGTAATGAAATTAATGAAACTAGTGGGGTTAACCACATGAGAAGTGAAGGAGTCTGTAAATTCAGCTGGGCTTTATGCACTAAGGGATTGTGCTATACCTCTCTTGCCTTAAATCGTGAGGAGTCCCTCCCGTGGCCAAGGCAACTGAAGGAAATTGCCGGTTTTGTTTTTCGTCTCAGATGTACAACTGTGAGTCACTGTGTGCCTCCCATGGAGGTTTGATACTTATTCTTCCTTGTTTCCCCCAATCTGAAGTGAGCTGGTTGGACTGAAAAAAATACGTTATGTCTTTCACATGTGCAGAGCAATAACATTTAGTGTTAGGTCTCTAAAATACGTGGGGCTGCCCTTCAGCCTTCCACTTCCCTGCAACATTTCATGGTGCACAGTACTGTATGTTCCCAGACTTCCCTCCACCTACTCCCTTCAATCTGCTCTCTCTCCCATAATTAAAGCTAAAAACTCTTTAACTGGTTGCAGAATTTTTCTTTTCCAGTTCAGCTTTGATATATCACCAACACTCATAATGTTGTTGGAAATTTTGCAAACACATTGAGGTTTATCAGTGAAGATCTGCTTACTGAGGGGGAAAAGGGCATTTTTTGTGTATCTGGTGAGAAGGACTTGGACTGCAACATATTTACAGCTAGCATGAAAGGTGTCTGGAAGCAGAATTTTGACTCAAGTTTTTCTTTAGGCAGTACTAATTTTTGGGCAACTGCTCTGGGAAATGGGAAAGTCTTTGGCTTTTGTAAACAATCAATGCACTCCAAGATCTTTCAGACCTGTAATTTGAACCTGATGCTGTGGCTGATGCTGGTCTCCCAAGTGTATCTAGCACTGAATGTCCAACTTTGGCTGAAGACTGGCTTCTGTGGTACAATCCTGCTTTGTGAGAGGTGAATTTGGGATGTACCTGGCATCTTGCTACCACTCACACCTTACACGTCTTAGTGTCAGCTGAGCTCATGCATCCTACTGCCTATTTCACCCTTACCCAAGTACCCTGGTGGAGATTTGTTCCTGTATTGACTTGGAGTGTGGTTTTCCATGTGCACTGGCACCACAATGCAAGATTTCAGCCCGACTTACTATTTTGAGGTGCTCACAGTGATGGATTTGGCTGGATTTTTCTTAGAGCACTGAGCATGTGTGTAGCACAGCCCAGAGGCTCAGAGGAGTTCCTGAACTTTTCTTTCTGGAGTTTTTTTCCCCTGCTTTTGTTCTTGGCAGAAGAGTCATAGGTAAATTAGCTCAGACATATTTACAGCAGTGTAACCTCAGTGACAAGGACAACAAATGGGAACTCCCTTTTGTGCCCTGGTTACTGCAGCTGTGGGGCCAGTGGCTCCTGCCCCACACTGAACATGGGTGTGCCCAAAGGCACAGGGCTGAGGCTGCCTTTACAGCCTCCTGGGAGGGGATCCCCCGAGCACAGGATGAAGTGGACAGCTGGGAATGATAATGTGCTAACCCACTGTGGCAATGTCCCTCAGAGCCTGAGCTGCTAGATGACTTAACTGGGCATTGCAGAAACTGCATGGCCAGATGGGAAGCACCTGTTCTAGGAATTTTGCTGCGCTGGTGTACAACAGCCTCTGTCTTTTATTCTTCCCTCCCCCTTCTCCCCCCACCCCTCTATTTTTTTTAACTATCCTGTACTGGCTTCCTTCTCTTCTGAATCTTCCCTAAAATCACATTGTTTCCATATGAGCATGAAAATCAGTGGTATGAGTGAATAGCAGCAGTAAGCAGATGAGCTTTGCTTTTAAAACTCCACATCTGTAAGCCTTGGAGTGGTAAGAAGACCCTTCAAACTGGTAAGTTTTGGGTGTTTCAAAATAATACTTTTAGGAGCAGATAAGCCAGAGAATGGAATGAAATGGCACAACTGCACTTGGCTAGGGTCATATAAGGACAAGCTGGTGCTAGAGGAGATGGAAATTAGCACAAGGAAGAAACATTTAGCAATTACCCAATACTCCTCACCTTCAAAGCTCTTAATAAAATTAAATCATTAGTCTTTACAACATTCAAGGTGATAAAAGGAGAGGGAAAGAATGAGGAACTGTTTGGGATTTCAGACTTTATGTATTCATTCAACAATTTCCCTTTAATGTCTATTTAAATAAATTAACCTGAATGCTCAAGGTTATATTTGACACTGGAATCTACTTATAAGCTGATGAGGAAGAAGCATCAGGTGAATTAGCAGCTCTCAGGTTATGCATCTGCATTTCCCTGAGCACCTTCAGTTTAAATGAACTTCCCTTTGGGCCTGCCTTCACTGCCTGCCACTGCCACATCCAGACGTGTCTGGGAGGGGCAGAGTGACCCCCTGCTCAGAGAAGAGCAGAGTAAATGGTGAGACTCACACTGGCTGTGCCTACTTTATCATGAGAATGCTTCTTCTCAAGACGTTTGCCTTAGCCATGACCAGCTCCAGGCTGAGCTGATTGAGGCTGGAACTCTGGCCTAGCTCAGTTCAGTCACTCTGGCCTCATTTGCAGAAGTCACTGTATGTTTTATCACCTGAACTTTTCTGGCTTGCTTAGGCAGCATAGAGGAGAAGGCATAGGGAAGATTAGAGTTTATGTATCCTTAATGTCCTGGGGTTACAGACTGTGGGAGTTCCCCTTTGCAAACAGTGCTATCAGCCTGTGGTCTCTGAGGTTGCTTAAACCCAAACCTCCAAAGCTTTTGGAGATGTCCAATGGAGTGAATAACTCTCTTTCTTTCTGGTAAAACTTACATGGCTGTAGAGGGAAGCCTGAAGATTTGGTTTCAGTATAATCTATAAACTAAAAAGCCCATGATAGTAGCAAAAGAAACATAAAACATGATAAAAAAGGGGGGGGTGGTGGTTTATGCAAGTTAAATAATTTCCAGTCCTCTCCCAAGAATACTGAACACTGATAATGCACAGGGCAGTTATGTATTTCTTGGTTAAATTAAGGCACAAACAGTACTGGCTGGTGCTTATGGCCTTAGTTTTGGAGCAGGGTGATTTCAGTGTCCTACAAAATCAGTTTAAATAAGAGACAAAGATTTTGTCTCTTGCTATTTTGAATAGACCTCATTGCAGAGTATAACTGATGTCCAAATGTGCAAATATTAAGAAACAGTAACTTAGAAGCCTTCTCCAAATGTCAGGTGGAGAAGAGAGGAAGAGATTTTCTGGCACCAGGCTGATGAGATGAGGTGGAGGCAAGCCCCTGTGAAGACAGAGGATGTGGGGGGCTCTCTGCAGCTGCAGGGCTGTATTTGGAGATGGGGTGTCACTAGCATGCATAAAGCAGCCTTGTCAGAGACATGCCCTGAGTGTCCCTGCCTTTTCCTGCCTGAAACACATTTCCTGAGAGCAGGCTTGTTAGAGCTGTTGGCTGAGGCTTGAGGGGAGGCTCAGTATCTGAAGGCTCTTGGACTCTTTCCTTGCATTTGCCAGAGGTGGTATTTGGAAAGGGGAGTTTCTGTGCTTTGTGTGGTATGACAGCTTTATCCAGGCCTGTTTAAGAGGACAAAACTGAAAGATGCAGGCTTTGAGAGACAGCACACATAGATCTGTTCTTGATAATCCTGATTTGTCCTAGTTAGCTCGAGAGAGAAAGGCAGACAGGGCAGGCTTCAACTACAGCAGTGTAACAAGAAAATACTGCATTAATTTGGGCCCAGCAGGGGCTGTATTAGAGAGAGAAAGTCTTTGTTCTTCTGTTGGTAAGAAAACACCATGCACTAGATGAATAAAATGCTTACAGTAACTGCCTGTATTCCTAATCAGAGCTGTCTCTTCCCTCTTCAATGTGGTGGGGTTTTTAAAAATAATTTTTTCATAGTGCTCTACTTGAGACTGAGATCTCTGGACATCAGTGCTTGCCAGGATGACTGGGGATTCACAGGAGAGTTTCAGACTTGTGTCAGAAATAGAACCAAATGTTGCTGGAGACCACCCTGCTGTCAGACACATGCCATGCCCTGGGATAGCAGCTATACCGCTGATTATACAGAACAGTAATCAGCAGCATATAAATGGGCTAAATGTTCCCATTTTCCCAGGATGGGTTTAAATCCCCTACAGGGGCATGGCAGTAAGCTACAGTTGGAATGGCATGCTCCCTCTGCTGAGGAAACTAGCTGGGCTCCCACCTGCCTCATCACTGCTGGATCATCTGACAGGAGCCATCCATCTTCAGATGAAGAGGAAACTGCAGCACTGAATTAATTTGTGGTAGTTTTCAAAATGCTAGCTTTTGGCAACTAGAAGCTCTCTTGAGTCTAAAAGCAGCATCTGGAACAGATCAAAGGGTTTTGATTCGGTACGTGGTGAATCTGTAAAGGGCATTTGGACACCTTGTACCTGATGGCCACTGTTCCTCCCTAGTTTTAGGTTGCCTCCTTAAAGTTAGCTCAGTGACACCGACACACAATAATGCTGATGTAGTTTTTTTCATTTTGAGGTGTTAATTTTTCTTAGAATACTTTGGATGTTTTCCCCGATGGATATTAATTTGCTGTGAGCATCTGATCTCCTGCCTCTATTTTCTTTGCTAAACTGTAAGTATAGTAGGGTCCAGAGATATTTTGAGGCCTTGATGACAGCTCTAGATGAGATGATGTGGCAATGTCAAGAAAGTGTAGCAATGCTTTATTGCTTAGAGGCTTACAGAGAAAGCTTTGCATAGGAGCACTTATCATCAGCTGTGGTTTGTTCTTGCTCCTGACTTTATGCAGTTAATGTGCCTTTTGATAATTCCTGCTTTATGTAATACAGGAACTAATCTAAAATTTTTATCAAATTGTTAAAATGGCTGTGACTCACCTGTTTAGTGTATTAAAGTGCTCCCTTCATCGGCTCGGATTCAGCTGTCATTCAATAGCAAATGACAGTATTGCCTTGCCTACAGTATTTTTTGACTGTAATGTAATATACCATTTTTTAGATATGACTCTCCTATATGTTTCCAAAGGGAAGAACATATTTTTCTATGGCTTGCCTTCTGAATTGTTACCACTCATCCTTACATTCACCTTAGTGATTCAGTGGCTACAGCAACCAAAGACGTGGCGAAAGTGAGTAGGTGAAAAACATGCCAAACAGTCTAGATTTATCAGCTGGAAATAAGCAGGAGAGGCTGTGACACATAAACAACCCTCTTTTGCAGTCCATGATGCAGGACCTTAATTGATTTGGTGAAGAATTTGGCTCTGTGAGGAAACCACTGAGAACTAAATTAGATGGAAAAATTTAGAGCCTGGTGGGAGAAGTTCAGCTGAGGTTAATTCTCTCCACTGCTAGTCTCACTGAAAACATTAATATTGATTTTACTGAAAGATTTAAAGTCTAGGTACCGAATCTAATGTTTCTGCCAGAGTAGCTTGGAGGTATGACATCGTCTCCTGCTCCTCTACGCCATTTACATTTTAAAACTTACTAAGTACCCTCCCTCCTCTGAAAGAATGGTAAAATGATGTTCAGAATCACCTCAAGAGTTCACATAGAACAAAGAAAGTTTAAATGAGATGTGGAGAATGAAATAGATGAATAGTTTTAATTCATGGTGGAACCAAAATTTTAAAAGAAGATTTGCATGTGCACTCATAACTACACTACCTTGATTCTGATGATAGTTTCAGTTTGTTAGGATCTGGTGCCAGAAATATACATGTACACATCTGGTCTTCCCTTTGGAATAAGTAAGTTATACCAGATGAGTACAACAGCAAAGCTATGACAGTGAGATGGTTTGGACAGAGAAAACAAACAAAAAAAATTGTTTTCAAGTGGAATTCTTAGGTTCTTTGATTGTTTGCCCATTAGCAATCTATGCCACAAAAGATCAGAGGGGAGTTGGTGTCGTGTGGCTTTAAATAATTTAGAAGCAGAAGCAATTGCTGGAGACTGTTAGAGGGAAATAAATAAATAAGTCCAAGAGAAGCATCTGGCTCAATCTGTCTGCCAAAACCCCAAAGAATAATGGAAAAAGAACCTCTTTTTACCAAGTGTCTAGAAGAATTTTTGCCCTGAAGAGGCACGAGTGAGAACTTTTTTCGCAGACCTTTCTTTCCCAGCTGAAGCTATCAGATTACTTATATGCTTTAAGTAAAGAACATAAATGTGTGGTCAGGGAGGGAAAAGGGCTAGTTGCATTGGTTGACATAGAGAACAGAGGGTGATAATGCTGTAAAATTAGTGCTGCAGTGATGCCAATTTAACACCATTGTTTACAAGTTGGTATTGCTGATTGAGCAGGGCTGCATGTTGCAGGTGTATTTTTTAAAAAGGAACAAGAGGAATGTAAGAAAAATAATATCTTTTATCTCTCAGTATGTAGGAGAATATATAGTGAGTGTGTGAGGGAGACCCTAGTAAGCCTGAAGTTCTTCAGAAACAACAGACAAATAATCAGAAAATTGTGAGCTAATTGGTCTCTGTCTCCACTTGTTTTAAGCACTAAAAACTTCCCTCAATATAGAGTTTAACAGGAGCATGTATATCATGCACTATCTGACCAGAGCAGGTTCTACACTATGTTGAGTTCAAGGGGCCATTTTGACAGAGATCCAAATTGGGCTCACAGATTTAAAGTAAATCCATAAAAATGAGAGTTTCTCTATCCATGAATGCAATTTAATGCAAGTGTATACTGAAGTGGGTAGTGCTACTCTCTACTATTGTGCCACTGCAGGCCAGGAAAAAGGTTTATAGAAATGACACTGCTTCAAGTGTGACATAGAACTATGCAAGCAAACATGGAGCTCATTAGTCACAAGTTCAGCATGACTTTCCTCTGTTTTGGAAGAGGCACTGTCATGTAAAAATAATTTTCTGGATGAACAGATTGCCCTGGTTCTTTGTCTAGCAAAAGACATGAATTATAGCAAATGTTTACCCATATCCCTATATATGTTTTATTATTTTAAAATTTGTAGATATAGAGATATAAAACTTATGAAGGGTGCAGCCAATTTCATATTTAATTCAGCAGGTTGAAATGAATACTTTGCTCCTTTGCTTTGATTGTTTGCTCCTTCTCCTGAAACTTTAATGGCTATTAACCTTACTTCAGATGAAAAACAGAAGAAAAAAAAGCCAAAATCAGATATGAATTGGGAAAATACATTTCTCTATATTTAAAACTCTCATGTGGTCTGAGCAGTGTTTTGTATAGTCTTGGGAGTGTTTCTGACGATTACATCTTTGAATACTACTACTTTGACTCTTCTGAAGATCTCCCTGAAATTCCCCGTTATTTACTTCAGTGCACAGAAAATGAAGTCCTTAATGGTTGATGGTGTCCTTACCCTTTTTTAGAACCTTCTGCCTTATCGGTGTTTGTTTCTGCACTGTAAAGAAACCTACAGTTTAAGGCAGTGGGCAGCTCTGAAATCTTCCAGGTCCTAATCGAAATAATTTAATTAAATAATCACCAAACTTGCTGATCAAAACAAAAGCAGGCATTCTGAAGCACTAAAGTGTTAATACAGACCCACCTGACATTTCAAGAGAGAGCTGTAAAAATAGTTGGAAAATATTTTTCATGTGTCTGCAGGAGCAATCACCTGCTTTCCTCTATGAAGGGGGTCCCATTTGAACACTACATAGTAAGAATGTTTTTATGGCTAATTAAGACAATTAGGCTTTACATGAATGATCTAGAAGCAGGTGCTGGGAGACGTGTTTGGGAGTAATGTTCTGTAGTCTCTCACTGCATTGCACTTTGCACTTCCAAGTGGATGCCTATTACTCAAATAACACTGGAATCTGCCCAGGGCACTTTGTTACCGTTGCCTACCTGCCCTTCCCTTCCCAGACAATTGCCTTTTAAAATGTAGCTGGAAAGATCAAAAGCTTTATTACAGTGAAATTAAAAGGGGTAGAAATTGGCCATTTATGTAGCCGGTTCTTTTCATGTCTGTGCATAGACTTGCCAATTACGGTTCTCTTTTCTCAGTCAGAGATGTTAACCTGTGCTGCTTTTATCTTAGGATCTCTGCCCAGGTTTCTAAAGTGATTTGTGGTCATTTGAGGTATTCCTTCATTTTTGTCACTTGTTCCTGGGAGGAAGAGTGGCTCTAATAGGAACTGTCTTGCTATTTATAGACTGTCTCAGTGTTATGTCTCCTGTGGTTACATAGAGGAGGCAGCACACTGACTATTTACTCTACTTTTAGACCACCTGTGTCTCAGCTTGATTTTCTTACCATGGACTTGCTGCTGAGAATTTTTGTCTGATTTCTTTTAGATTACTTTTTTACAGTTGCACTGTACTGATCACTAGGATCTTATCTATCCCTTTTTTTTGATACATGACATGGAGTCCTGGTTACAGAACATTTGGTCTGATGTTGTTGAGTGGGAATGAGGATGCTTTCTATAGGATCCAGAGCATGGGCTGAGGCTGGAAGCCTGATGCATGCCTGTATCTTGCGTGCTATAGGAGCAGGATGCAGCTAGAACAATTGTTTGTGCCCAGCAATTGCAACTTACTCCTTGGTACAGGAGATGGCTACACTTTCTCAGTTGTCTACCAAAACTTCTCTGTTGCATTAATCACAGTTATAGTAGCCCGTATTTTTGACTTCAGTCAGATTTTTACTGCATTATAGGAGAGGATCTGATAAACAGCAAAGCAAAACTGAGTACTTGGCTCCTCTTTAAATGCTCAAACTGAATTCTAATAGTGTGTTGACAGAGGACATTAAGCTGCAGAAACAAATTGTGAAGTACTTGGTTAAAATTCTTTTAACATCCTTATATTTTACTTGATTCGATCCTAATTCACTGATAACGTCCTAGAGTCTATAGTAACAACGTTAGAGGTGACATCCTCACTCTCTTGAAGCCAACAGGCAATCCTTTACCCAGGATTTTGTACTTGTTACATCACTGTGGCTCCTGTTATCCACCAAATGGGACATCTTCTGATATCTTCAATGGAGCAGGAAATACCAAAGGGATTTCTCAGACTGGAGGGACAAATGAGGCAGTGCTCCTCTGAAATAGCTAAAGAGTATGGGCAGTTGTCTAATATCAGCTCTGAGTTTGCTGCCATTATAAATTTGTGATGAGAATGTTTGTTGGGAAAGGGGCTTGTCAAACACTAAGAAGTCTGTGCCCTCCTGGGTGAGAACAATTGGCAGGACACAGATGAAAAACAAAGTTCTGCCCATCTAGTTATGGTTTACAGTGAAATGAAGTAGGGACAAAGCCCCTCTTCTCCTGAAAGGGTGATCAGCAACTTGAGCACCACTGTGAGCTTGCCAGTGAGCTCAGGAAGGACAGTGTCTTCTCTGAAGCAGATGTGGATTAGTGTATTTGGATTGATCCTCCTGTCCTATAGATTTTGGGGCTCGACCCCAAACACCTTTTATTCTTCTCCTTTATGCAGACTGCTGGATTATGAACTGCATCTGCAGCAGTGCAGATGGTGTGTCCTGGGCTTGATGCTACAGGTGTGGCAGCCTCTGGAAAAGGGCAAGGCAGGACATTGTGATGGCAGTTGTGAATTGCCTCAACTTTAATCTGACAGAGCAGTAAGAGAGAAAGGAACTTGACTTCAAACAAGAAATCTCATTTAATTCTTGCATTGTTTCCACATCTGTGTAATCTTCTTTTCATCTCCCGTAGCTGTGCCCAGGAGAACAGAAGACCACTCTAAGTGGTGGGACCTGACCTTTATGATCTCTGGCTCGTGCTTCTCAAGCTGTGAATTCCCCCTGAATGAATATACCTCTTATCTTTCTGTTCGTGGCAAACCAAAGGAAGTGTCAGAAACAAATGACTCTAAACAAATGCATATTGTTAGCTAGGCCAGTGATGTGCACAGCAAGAAGCAACATTAAACTGGCACATGCCAGCAGACAAATTCATCATACTTTGAATTCACTCAGACTGTAGCCTGTGCCTCTGTGTCAAGGCATCTCACGCTGCCTGAGACCTGTTGAGGGAACAGAATTCACTTATGCAATAGATTCTTACTAAAATGAAGGCAATATCGAAGTCTGTATTCAATATCTAATTAAATATTTTCTTAATGCATTATACCCATTTATAGAATGTGAAGCCTGACTTTAGTCCCCTGGGAGCAGGCCAGTAAAGAATAGCATTACAAATATTTATTTACTTCTCTTGTCCCTCACTGGCTTTTTTTTAATGGATGTGCAAAAACGCATGAAAGCTACAGGCGAGGAAAAGCCCCCGGGAAAACCCTTTGTAACTGGATGAATTGGAAAAACAAACTCTAGGGTGCTCATTTGCCATGAATAGCTTTTCAAATCACGTGCGGAAAATGAATGAGGCGTCTGTGAATCTAATTCCCTTTGTCCCAGTTGTAAAGCAGATCAGCACAATAGGCGAGGCACACGGCCAGCAAGGCGAGAGGTGGAAAGCAGGCACCGTTCAATGAATTCATTTTCAGTTAATTCCAGTGTCGCTTGCTCCTTTTCTTCTCTACAGATTTAAAGAACAAACACAACCCTGTGATCCCTGGGAAATGCCTCTGGTAAGGGCTGCCGCTGAAGTCTCGCTAAGCACGGTGGTAATGGCAGAGAACGTGAATCCTTCCTACTGTCAGGCTGGGTCCCTTGTCATTCCCAGTGTGAGGACAGAAAAGCACATCACCACGGCCTCATCGCACATTAAGAAAGCAGCAGATCAGTGCATTGAAGGACCTGTTTCATCCCAGGGGTAAAAAGTTAAAGACCCAGCGTCTTCCTGTTATTTTTCTTTTTCATCTAACATTGAGATAAAAATCTTAGTCATCTCTTTCATGCTAAACTGGGGTTTTCACAGCGGTTTACTATCCTGAATTAAGTTACATTATTTCCTCTTTGTTATCTTCCAGATAAAGTTAGATTTGTGTGTGTGTGAACCAAAACCAGCTGTACTTGAAACACAAAAAATATTTTAGATGTGAAACCCAGGGCAGGTTTGGGAGTGTAACCCTTCCATTCGCTGCCTGGCTTATAAGCATCACTCACTGCATAAGAACAACTCTGTTGAGCAGCTAAAAGGAAAATGCAAATGTAAAAAAATCTCACCACAGCTTTTGTAATGTATTTCCAGGTTGTCCTCTTTGCAGACTGTGTGTGTAGGCCATTCTGTGCTGGCATTGATGTAAAGCAGGACTAAGATGAAAAGAAGAGCATTTGATGTCTTCATGGTGGTGGTGGTAGTTTGCAGGATCACTTCTGTCTCTTGCTAACACTCTGGAGGGAGGTGTTCCTTCCTTTCTCCAAGGGACACGGGACCTACAACATTCGTGCCTGCAGAAGGGTTCAGTGAGCCAGTGCAGCTTCAGCTTCCCACAATGTGGCATAAACAAGAGGCTAATCAGAATTAGAGGGTGTTATTTCCGTGTACTCAGACTTCTGCTTTCTGCTTGGTGTTAAACTAATGACAAATGAGCTAATCACACCTACTCACTGCCCGGCGTAGTCCTGCCTTGCTGCCTGCTGGAACAATGCAGCAACATGTTTATTTCTCCTCTTGCTGCCAGTTTCTTCTCTTGAAGTCAAAGCTTTTGGGACAAGACTTCATACAGGCGTATTTTGCAGCCTTATGGCTGAAAAAGAAGTTGCAATCCAAATTGTCCCATCTTAATCACACAAAATTAGCCCAAAATTTGGAAGATTAACAGTTTGGTCTCTGTGTTTTTCCTAGTAACAAATCTGTCGTCTGGAGGGAAAGGAGGTGTGTCTGATAAAGCTGACACCACATAAGCAAGTCTTGAAACTTTTGGGAACAAATTCTTTCTGCTTGACTATGTTAAATCCTTCATTTACATTGATTTTGTTCAGTGGTTTTTGGGAATATACAATTTAGCAGTATACCCAGTCGGGTAAACCTAGACCTAATTTTTTTCCTCCTGTCTTCCTGGTTACTTAATGGCCCTCTAGTGAAAATGTGCATTTGTTATTTGCACTAGCTCTCTTAAAGCTGTGCTTTATGCAGAAATTAGTGACTGCTGCAGATGGCAGGGATTTATCAGTAAGGGAAGGAGGAAGAGTTCCTTCATCTCCAGTAAAATTCTCAGATTCAGTTTAAGATCCAGGGCTGGAATAGAATTTCAAACTGCAGTTGCCAGAAAGGTCTTTTTCTGGACAGAGCACCAACTGGAAAAATGCTACAAGCTGCATTCAACCCTGAAGCAAATGTCTGCAATAGTCTTCTCTGAGCTCAAGACAAGGAGAAATTGGCTCTGTACCATAACAGAGCTGGGTAAAAGATCCCTTTGGCCATCTCGATCTTTCTTGCTCTGAAGGCTGCAAGTATCATTTGCTCTGCCACTGAGTAAAGCTGAACAGAGGAAAAATTATGTTGTTTAGTAAACAGGAAAACACCTAACAAGATAATTATGAAATAATGCTAAATAGTAGAGCTATTCTTCAGGCAAAATCCTGGCCTCAATGAAGGTAGTAAAAGTAACCCCGTAGATTAAAGAGGCAGCCAAGATTTCAACCATGATGTATTAGATTTAAAAGCCAGTTCAGTGCAATCCAAGAGACCTTGCTTTAAATAATGAGGCTCAGGCTTGCTTCATATTTTTGTATGCTATCATAATGGTAAATTTTATGTCCAGGGCCAGAGTGAGAATCCAGGCAACTGTCCTTAGGCATGGAACATATATGAGTCACATAATGAGATCTGAATTACAGATTTGGTTTGACTGGACTTAGGTTGTACCCTGCAGATAGTTGACAAAAGCAAGAACAACTGAAAAGGGAAGCGTAGGGAAAGATAATGTCTACGATTACTGTAACATGTTTAAACTAAAATCGCATAAAATAAAAGCCTCTTCCCACAAATCTCAACAAAGATAGGGAAATTTGTATATAGCAATATATTACAAAACACAAAGTACTTCAGATCAGGACTCTGAGAATGTAACTTCCAGGGGTTTTTTTTGTTGGTTTTTTTTTGTTTTTGTTTTTGTTTTTTTTTTTAGGAAAGATATCATCATGGTCTTTCATGTAAAATGTTAGACTAATGCTCAATAGCAATGAACAAAGCAAATGAAAAGGTAGGATAAATGCTTCAAAGAGAGACCCATTGGGGATCATTCAATAAACAAACCAAATTAGGATCAGGACTTTTCCTGAGATGAAAACATTGGAGGCTGCAAAAATACATCGAAGAGAGCAAACTTGCTTGGCCTGCTTTTGCTTTTCTCTGCATGCCTGCCTGCATATCCACACCTCTGGGAACAAGTTACTGGGTTAAATGGGACTTGGAAGTGGAGTAGAATGGTTTTCCTGGACAGTGGGCTTTTCTTTACCAGCCTTCCCTCTGCCTGCCCCATCCGATTGGAATGGCATTGCCATTGGTTCTGACATTTGGAGTCTGACTCCAAGCAGTCCTCTTGGCAGAAGGCACCTTCTCTGCAGATATCTCAGTGTCTTTGCCTTGCCTTGTAGAGATTTTAGTCTAAGAACAAGTAGACAGCCTGGGAACACGGAACAACGCTGGACTTGTGGGATACAAGTCTTCCTGCTTCACTGGAAGTAGGATGCCAGGGGTAGATCTAGCAGAAACCAAATGCGACTTTGTAGCTGAGCTTGGGAGCTCTGATGTACATGAGCACTGTTGCCCCGTCTGGTGCATAGACTCTCTCTTGCTCTTTTAAGGCAGCTCTTTCATGGCTTTTTTTTTGGCAGTGCTCCTGACACTGACTGAAAATGACAAGTCACAAGATTTTTTTTTTTTTTTTTTGTGTGTGTGTGAGTGCGAGGTTGGAATGTGTGTCTCAAGCAGGTTTTGGGTAGCCAGTGTTCTGAGGGAAAACAGCCATGATATAGCTAATGTTTTGGAAAGCCATGCTGATGCATCCACTTCGTCCCACCATGTCGTTCTTTCTCAGTGGGAAGGGAATTTCACTTGGAGTGGTTCAAGTTTTCCAGCGTGTACTGCAGCCGCTGTTTCACCATGTTATTCCCTGTGTAATCCTTGTATCTCCTAGAAGGAGCTTTATTACCAACTCCATATGTTCTGAGAACTACTTTCCCTTCAAACAGCCAAAGCCTGTGGGATGAAAAACACATCTAAATGAAGTGGTATCAGTTTTGGCAGAGGGAATTCTATTTTGGCACTTTGCTTATCTGGCCAACAAGCATATTTCTTTATCTACCTGACTGAAGGTTTTGACCATAGAGATAAACAGGTCAAAAATGTCTGCAAAGAAAGCTGGTTACCTAGAGGGGTACTGGCTTCATATACCCAGAGGACACTTGACCTTGATCAGAGTTTTTTGACATATTAAAGAGTGAAAAAATCTCTTGTTCCCTGTCAAGAAGATTATTTTATCTGTAATGTAATTAGGAAGTGTAAAGAGATACAAGGCACACTGGTAAGCAGATAACATCACATTAATGTCTGTAACTTCTTCAGTTGTCTGAAACAAGATTGCTGATACAGCAAATCAACCCTCCCTCACCTCCAAATGGATGGTTTGTGCTCACACAGCATTCTTGCCCTTGAATGGCTTAATTACTCTGGGCTCCCCACAGAGGCTTAGCTGGTCATGGGGCTTGGTGGTCTAGAGGGAGCCTCTTGCTTGCACTCATACAGCTGCACCTACACTGTGACTTTTGCCAAGATTATTATAGGTGTGTTGTTTTTCCTGTCCTCCCAGCCAAGTACTTGTGTTTGCGAAACTTTTTCAAATGTAGACCTGGATGGTGCTTCACCTCAGCAATAGGTTTTCCTCTCAAGAGTGTGTTTTATTTAAGGATTTTTTTTTCCTCTGTTGAGCAAGTCCAGTATCAGATGGGTCTTAACCAAAGTTTAAGTTCATTCTTTCAAGCCAAAGTCTTCTGTTCTTGCCGTTGGCATCTTTGCATGCCTCTATCGTACACTGAATTGTTGCCAAAGGGAAAACTTCATATTAAAAGCTTCGCTGGTTTATCATCCTTTCTCTCACAATTTGCTCTGAACAAAAGCTTTCTGCCTCATATTTCTCAGCATGGATCTCCTTCTAGTCAAAGACAATGAGTGAAAATTTCTCAGCAAACAGATAAGGCTTTCCAAAGGTGATACCTTTTCTTGCCATAAAAGTGAGATTTTCCTACTGTGCCCATAATAGTGTATTTAATATTTTAGTTCAAAAAGAACAGGACCCAGAAATGCAATACAAGCTAATGTGCTGCCACCCCCTTATCCCCTTTCCAGCTGTACCTGAGAGAAGGTGAGTTTTGTTTTCTGATATTTGCAGTGCTGGGGATGTTTGAGGTACTATGCCCTCAGCAACGTGCTTGATGGGGCTCATGCACCTTCTGAGCCCTGCCAGAAGCAGAGACCAGTGGAGCCTGAGGCCCTCAAGGCTTCTTCCTTCCATAGGGCATGAAAGTTTCTGGGATCCACCAGCCCTCAGGCTGCCAACCCAGCACCTGGGGTGGGAACCCAGCTACTCCAATCACGCCTCCCCTTGTCTTTTCAAGTCTTCCAAGACCAAACCAAGGGGGAGAGAGTGTTGCAAAGTGACAAAATTTGATGCAAGCAGGACTTTCGGAGGGGGCTGATGTTCT
The DNA here is from genome assembly GCA_013398615.1 of Brachypodius melanocephalos. Classification (NCBI taxonomy): domain Eukaryota; kingdom Metazoa; phylum Chordata; class Aves; order Passeriformes; family Pycnonotidae; genus Brachypodius; species Brachypodius melanocephalos. The sequence continues at coordinate 2,686,915 of VZSR01003809.1, read as the reverse complement.
ATGATTTTTGTAACCACTGTAAAGCTGAGTTTTGCTGAGTCCTGGCATACTTTCAGCACAAGCTCTTAGTTCAGCCTGGGGCTGAACTGCTTTTTAGAACTGTCTGCTCTTCATGGAACACTGGTGCTGTTTGGTATATATGTCATAAGTCTACATGGTTTTAAACAGGTCAGGTTTTAATTTCATTTTGACACCTTATATAGTAGCAGACTAGTCTGTTAGCTACCTTTTAAATTTTAGCAGCTCATTTTTAAAATCAGAGCTTTAAGGAAAAGGGAGTAGTGAGTAGTGTGGAGAAAAGGAAAGAACTTTCTTCTCTTTATCGTTTATATTAAATGTTCAGAAAACTAAGTTTGTGTGTTGTTACAACTTTTCAGGACTCCATCTGGAGTCTACAGCCTGTGTGACAGACTAAAGTTTCCTGCCTCATCTGCTGCCAAATGGAGAGGGTGTGTGCTTGCACCAAGATACACACCTTAGGCTGTGCAGCTGTAATAGATGTGTGCAGTGTACAGCCTTTCCCTCTCGTTAAAAACTAGTATTTCCTGGAATAAACTGGTGGGCAGTCATGGAAAAAATGGTGAAATTAGGCTGCTGTCATGAAGCAGCTATGTTCCTCGTGCTCAGAGGAGGGCCACAGAAATGATCAGAGGGATAGAACAACTCTCCTGTGAGGAAAGGCTGACAGAGTTGGGGTTGTTCAGCCTGGAGAAAAAAAATTCCAGGGTCATCTTATTGCAGAATCTTATCAATAGTTAAAGAGGGCTTACAAGAAATATGGGGGCAGGGTTTTTAATTACCTCTGTGGGAATAAGATGAGAGTTACTGCTTTGAAATTATAGAGTAAATTTAGATTAAGTATAAGGAAGAAGTTTTTTATGATGAGGTTGGTGAAACACTGGAGCAGGTAGCCCAAAGAGCCTGGAAACATTTAAGGTCAGGTTAGATCTGGCTCTGAGCAACCCGATCCTGTTGAAGATGTACCTGCTTATTGCAAGGAGTTGGACTGGATGACTTTAAACTTTCCCCAAGCCATTCTGTGATCCTAGAACAGGAAGGTAAGTTTTATATACTATCCCTCTGCCATTTGTTTGCATGCAAGGAGAAAAATGTAGAATAAGTTTGTTCTGGTGCAGTCTGGAGAGGACAGCCATGCTTGTGATCCACCTAAGGTAACATAGGTCCATGAAGAATGAGATTGCCTGAGAGTTTGGGATGTTATTCTTGGACTAGTGTTTCAAGGTTTGTCAACTTGTCCTCAGTGTGCACCTTTGCATAAGGGAATGGGAAGGAGGGAAGCAGAGCAGAGACATGACACATGCATACATTTATTTGGGATTTACATCTCATGTTCATGATGCAAATGTATGTGGCCTAGGGCTGAAAAGAAATTCTGGCCTTGGAGTCGTGTGGGCTCCAAAATCATAGTCAGGATAAAAGTAGTGAAAACAGCTTTGCTGCAAAGAAAAAAAATACTCATTTATTTTTGCCTCTCGTCTCCTCAGTTCCACCAACCAGTCTCAGTAGCTGTGCAGAATTATTGCTGCAGCAGTTAGGTTTTGAGGTGGGTGGGAATTTTCTAGTGGATACTGTTCTCTTAGAAAATACCACTTCACTGAATTCAAAGCTTCTTATGAAAGTGCTGGTAAAATATTGTGGAAATGTGCCTTAGCAGAAGAGGAGTTTTCTCAGCACCAGGACCAAGCACTGCAATTAGAAGAAAGCTCCACTTTCGGAATGGCCTGTATAGGTTAAAGGACTTTTTTACTTCTTGAGAGTCGGAGCTCAAAACGTGGGCACTCCTCCTGGGCTAGGAGCTCTGACCTGCCTTGGAGGTGGCATCCTGTTCAGATGAAGCTCAGAATGGGAGAAGCTTTGAAACCTCGGCCTCAAAGGAGTGAGAAAACATGTTTCACACTGCTGTATTCTCCCTTCTGTGAACTGCCTCTCAGTGCATGGCTTTGGAGAGGCACCTTCAATTAGGTATGGAAACAGCCTTTGGTTTAGCATGAACTTGGCAGGTGTCATTATGTCAGAAGTCAGTCTCTCCTGTGTTACCTCATGACAGTGCTTGTGAGTGGGTCTCCAGCCAGGCAATCTATGTTTAAATTGGTGTTGAATCAGGATCACAGCAGATCAATGGCCTCTGTCAAAACCCAGTGGCCCTCCTGGACAGACTGAATTTGTTTGCCAACACTGAGGTGCTGGAGTGTAATTTTGGATCAATGCAGATCAGTGCACTCTAGGCAGTAAGGAACAACACACCAGGACAGTTGCTTGGAGTCGTGTGGTATCCATCCAGTTTTGCAACTCTGGTGCAAATGTTTCTCCATTCCTGGTGGAAGTGCTTCTCCATCTTGGCTAGTGCAGTTTCCTCTGTGTTTGTGGGGAAGTGACTCTGTAGAATAAGCTCAGTTTCCTTCCTAGGAAATGCTCAACAGTGTCAAACACTCCTTTCATAATATGCCCTGGGATCTTGTGACAGAGCAGACTCAGCCAAGGACTAGTTAATGTTTGATCTAAGGAGCAGAGTTCCTGGCTCTTCAGACAAATTCTGTTTGCAGGTGACTCAACAGGGCAGGAAGTGATATCTATGGGTATCAAGTATCTGCAGCCAATGCACACAGTGCAGTGGTATGGAATTTTGTAGTTGCACAAGTATTATGTTGGGGAACTTGGCAACACAGCAGGGTTTTGCATGGAACAGTCATCTGCAAGGAGGGATAAATGTCCACAATAGCTGCTCTTGTGCTTCTGGATCACCTGGCACTTATAGTCTTCCTTCCCTAAAATGATCCAATTGGTTTCCACAGAGGTCTGATGTGAAATTTTTAAAAATGGTCTCATAATCATGTGCTGGGAGATATGTAAAGAAGCTTCAGTTCAGAGAGAGAGCTGTGTGAAGGAGAGTGATCGAAAGTGGAATTCTCTTACCGGCAACAGACATTGTGAACAAGCAGCTCAGCCCTGCCAGGCAAGAAAGCAGGGCTTATATTAGGCAATAATTTGGGATTTCATTGACCTACTATGCCATTTGTTCCCTTCTGGTACCTGAGTGTTCCCTAGCCTGTGTTTCTCCTCTCCTTTCTGACTGATGGGTGGGAATGTTGAATTCGTTTGGACACACACTGAAAAAAGGAGGCAGAGGAACTACAGCCAAAGAAAGTCTGAGTTCAAATTAGATTCTCATGGATTTAAGGAGTGAATTTCAGACTGGTCAGCCTACTGCCAGACTTGCCAAAGTCTGAATTCTCTGTCTCCCAATAGTGCCAGTGCAGTGAGCTATTCTCCATCCTGCTACCTCAGCCAGGCACTCCAGCAGGCACAGGTTGGTGTGGATTGCATCTGATGTGAGGGTGGGATAGAACTGAGTGCAATCTGTGACAGGAATTTGCCAACAAGGCAGCAATTATAGATATGGGATTATATGTGTGATGGACCATTGCCACTTCTGTTATGTTTCTGGAGAGAATGACGGGAGCCATTTTAGGATGAGGCTGCAACTCCCTGCTCAGTGTCAGGGATCCTTCCGTAGCTGTACAAGAAGATTAGGAAGCCCAGAAGCAGACAGCTGTAATCTGTGCATTACTCCTGGTTTGTGCTGAGACATAACAGAGAGAAAAGCAGCTTCTCCCAGCGGTGCCAAGCAGTAGGGCAGAGGCAATGAGCAGAAACTCATGTACAGGAAGTTTCACCTGAGCATCAGTAAAAACTTCTTTACTTTTTGAGTGACTGGGCATTAGAACAGATTGCCCAGAGAAGGAGGCATCTCTTTCTCTGTAGACACTCAAAAGCCATCTGGACAGAATCCTGAGTAATGTGCTGTAGGGAGTCATGCTTGACCAGGCTGGTTGGATTAGATGACCTCCAGTGGTGCCTTCCAGCCTTAACCATTCTGTGACTGTGAGATTTGGTCCAGGTCTGAGTCTGATACCCCACTACAATTCTAACACTGCTATTGTGCCTCCTCAGGGATCCAAACATATTTTCCTCAATGAGAGTTTCTTAGGGATGGGGCAAGTAATATATTAGGGTAGGCTGCTTTTTCTCAATGGATATTCAGAGATCATCATCTGGGAGAGTTTCCAGCTCATTCTAGCTTTTGTTTCCTTCATAGAAGTCAGTATGGATCAGAGCCATATGGTATTTCTAGTATGCAGATTGCCAAACACCTAAAATTAATGTATGGATCTTCTTGTCCCGAGAGATCAGTGAGCCTATGGATAGCTTTCTTCAGAAAAGCCTATCTGTCTTTGTGTGATAGCTTTCCTTTCCAAATAGGCAAATACAGGCTTTCTGAGTTAGCAAGGACGTGAAAGTTTGGACTAGCTAAGCCAGATTTGGATGCTGCTGAGATGAAAAAGTGGGATTTTTTTTTTAGAATTTCCTCTGGCAGAGAAAAGTTTCACTAGCATTCTTGGTCAAAGCCTGTCTGAATCTGTTTCCTAGCAGGAAAACGTGCTCATCTTTCCTCCCACTTCTGTAACAGTCTCATTGCAGAGGATTATGGTGGTGGGAAGGAGCAATTGCATTGGTTTTGAGGGCTCAGTTTGCTGTGAGCACCCCAGCCTGCACTCTATGCTGTCTGGAAAGAATGACGCAAGGAAATAGGATCTCAGAGCCTGGGGAGAAGCTTTGCAGACCACCTGGCTTTCAAATTCCTGGCACTGCTCAAACTTGTCTCTGTAGGAAATCCATGTTCTAAGTCAAGCTCAGGTCACATGAGAAAATGAATTTGGCAGGAATATTATGATTCCCTACTGATCTGCCAACAAATCCACCCCAAGCATCTTGCTCCATGGCTCTACAAGAATAGAGCAGCACAACTGACAGCCCAGTGGAGAAAAGAGGTACTTATAGAAATGCCTGGAGGTGGCTTGTGCAGGCTCTCCCATGTTCCAGTGCTGCTGCAAGCTGACTTCCCTTAGCACAGCATTCTCCTTTTACAGAAAAAGAAAAGGCAAAGGCTGAGGAAGAGTTTGAAAGCAAAGAGAATTAAGGTGTCGGAAAAAAAGACATTCCTTTGTCTTAGTGTTCTATGTTCCTACTGTCCTAGGAAGACCTCAGTTCTCCTGGGTACTATTCAGCCACTCAAAAAGTGTACAAATGTAGGGACAATTCATACTTCTGTGACTACCTGACCTCCTATGACATCAGTAGTTGCAATTGGTGAGATGTTGCCATTGCATTTAAGTACTGTCTTGTGCATCGTTTTTCCCAAAATATCTCAGCTTCAGAGCAAGGTGCATAAAGAAAATGAAATTCAAAATTACTTTGGCACAATTATAGTAGAAATAAGCAGCTATTGAGCTTAATGCAGATGCCATGATGGGAAATATTATCTCATTTCCTCTTCTTTTTTTTTTGTCTTTTGTGATAGGTGCTCTATTTTCAACTTCATATGGGATGTTCAAAAATTTTATTGCATTGAGCATATTTGGGAATTGGGAGGTCTCTTTATTACAGAAGGCAGAGGTTTTTGAGATGGGCTGTCAACAACTCGCAATGCTTTGACATCCCTTCAAGGTGACTGGATGATGTTCTTGGTACAGAAGTGCCCCTGGGGGCAGTATAACTGGAAACACTGGATTGTCTCTTCAGGCTGCAAATTTTTGAAAATTAGAGGCCTGAAATTTGAGATGTAAATCAGTCCTTCTGTATGCACAAGCACAAACGTAACAATGAAAGGTCCTGATTTTCAGAGCTGTTGCTGTAAGATCTAACTGTGGGCACTCAAGGCTGAAACTGTGAACTGAGGTGTTTCCTAGAGGAACTGAGTAACCACACTTTTGAATAATTTTCCTTTAGGTTTGTGAATGTGACTGTGTATGTGTTTATGGGCCTACTGATTTCTGTATCTTATATAAATGTAAGCCATACATATATCTTAGAGAAGACATGTTTGTATAAGCAAATAAATATACAGACAACTAAACATATTCCTTATATACATTTATAGTTAAATTACCTTAGTTCTACTAGGAGACAATTAGAAATGTCTATTCGCTGAAGTGGAGAACAACTTGAAGAAAAATCTTTTAAAATCCAGGTATGAGAAAAGCAACTGAGACTGATGGCACAGGTCCCTCCCCTGGTAATCATGGAAATAACTTGGGTATGGCTGCAGCCACTGCAGCACTGTGGGTGCAACAGCATTTTACTTTCCTTCAGATTGTCTGATCCAGTGCTCTCCTCTCTTTGTGGGGATAGGTAAAGGTGACAGGCAGGAGCCTGAGAGCAGAGGTCTGAATTCTAGAAGTGGAATCTGTTGTCTTTATGTGTATTGGGGTTATATCTGCTCTGTGAGTCTCGGGGGATCAAAGCTGCTCTGGTTAGTTAGTGGGAAAGGCTTCTGCTCCCACTTTGCACTGACCAAATATGTGAGCAGCAGGAGAAGGCAGCGAATAGGCTGAAGGAACCAAGTTATTTCAAAGGCAGTCTTTGGTGAAAGGGCACCTGCCTGAGGCTGAAGGAGGCATCCTCCTCCTTCCCTATGCAGGTGCGGGGAGGTGGATGCTGGCACTGCCCCAAAGAGGGGTTTTACACCAGGAATCGTTTTCAAGGAATCAAAACATTGATTTGCCAGTGCCCTCAAAAACTGAAGGAGCTAAAGGAGGGAATTAAGACTTGTACCATGCTCAGACAGGTGCTCTGGATGCCTGATGTCAATTAAACCGTGTAGTTAGAGCTAGGATACACACAGCTGACAGCAATGGAAAGAACAGGACGTAAGAGACTTGCATGCCAGGGGAAAAAGAAGCAGATCGAAAGTTTCCCCTTAACACTGTTTCTGGATTTGTCTTGCTGCCATTGGAGCTTTTTCTAACAATTTTGAACGTGGATTTTGCCCAGAGGGGCTGTGGGCCCTCCCTGCTGGGAGGGTTGGAAGAGGAGAGCGGAAGGATGGCCGGGTCCGCCTGGAGATGTCCTGGGTGCTTCCACTCATCTATTTCCCGGAGAGCCACCTGATGGTGCTGTTTGTTCAAGTTCCCGGCCGCCGAGGCCCCTCCGAGCCTGCAGAGCTGTGTGTGGACCTGCATGTAGATCTGCCTTATCACAGGGCGTTTAATTAATAAATAAATGATAAAAAAGGGCTACATCGCCCACCGGGCTCTGGCAGTGGGAGCTCACCTCTCTGTGAGGCCCTGGGGCAACAACAGATGGGCTTTCAAGCTCAATTTCAAGAAGGTACCTTGGAAAAGGTCTGGGGGAGGCCAGGTCTGGGTGTCTCTGCATTTTGTAAAGGCTGACGATAGCTTGCTAGGTTTTCCTAATTTATTTTGCATTCTCCTCACAGTTTCCATTGTGGAGCTTTCCCGTACAAGGATTAACCATCACAAGCGGTGCAGTGCAGCTCTGGCAACCTCCCTGGAAAACACGCAGCCTGAATAATGATGACTGCTGAAAGCAGGACAGAAAATCCACCCTTCTGCTCCTTAAATCAGCACAGGCTAGCAGCACCCCAGACAAAGAGCAGTGCTGGGTGGCACTCCCATTCCCACAGCCTGCCCCCCTTGCAAACCTGGCTTGCTCTTGGGACAGGGGCTCCCATCAAAGCACTCAGGCAAGGCAAGAAATGCTAACTGTGGGGATGCTCCTGCCCAGCATCACGTATCTATTGGGGAGTGGGGGGCAGGCTCCCTAGTTCCTCTGGAGGGTATAGGTTTGTGTTTTCCATTTTAGGCACCAAGACCTGCAGTTAAGGACTAGCAGTGCTTGAGGTGATGAACAATCAGGGCCAGCATGTGGGGAGAACAAGCAGCTCAACCTCCTGCCTTGCCTGGTTTGCTTTCTGCTTGTGGCAGAGGGCAGGAAGTAATGCTTAGCCCAGGTTGCCCTACTCACTCCAGCCACAGGCAGCACCATCAGTGGGTCTTACTGAAGTGAACAGGCTGGCTCCTCATTTGTTTCTCGCTGTCAGGATGATGAGTCCGACTAGATTTCTTTCTGTTTGTGTTTGCTGCTTGTTTGTGCTGACAAAACACATGCATAGTTTGTAGTTCCCTCATTTCAGCTGGTTGCTGTTCCATTTTAATGCGAGGCACTTCGTCGGAGGTCATTTACTCAGTATGCTGCTGGGCCATTTACAAATATGAACTGATGAATATTTCATCATCGTTCACCAGGAATTCTGTTGAAGTGTAGAGCTTCATGGCAGTGAGGCAGTATGTGATGCACTCAACCTGAAATCATTTCTTTGCAACATCTCTCATCAGGCATGCTAACTGCTGACGTTTGGAAGAGGAAGGAATACATATATGTATTAATACAATACTCTTTATCTCACCTTGATTCTACTTAAATATCCATGGAATCAGGGTTGCCTGGGGAAGGGGCTCTTTCAATGAAATAGCAAGAGCAGCCATCTAATCCCATTCACTGTAAATGCAATACCCAGTCTTCTTTTCCTCCCCGCAGTGCCACACCTCCGAGAGGGAGGCTCTGCTGGAATCAGAGACTCCCTCTTTAGAATAGGCACTTGCAGCAGAGGAGGTGGTGAGACCAATTTATCTTGCTGCAAAACATTCTAATGAAAGCAGGCCATGGTGTGCAGGGACACATGCCCGTGTTAATACCTGCTTGAGACCGCAAAGAGCCTGGAGCAATCGTTCTGCAGAGGGATACCCAAGCTATTTGTCTCAGAGACCAGTGATGATTCAGGCACCAGCATCATTAGGTGTTTTATTGCTGAAAAAACTGAAAAAATCAGTCTGGGATAGAGTACTGAGGTTGACAGCAGGGTCTGTAAGGGTAGTTTACCCTGCAGCTGAGAGGGAGGATGCTGCTCTGTTGATGGAGTGGCAGCAGAATGTCCCAGCTGCACGATGCAGATGTGCTGGTGGCAGTGCCTCCCTCCTCACCTGCTGACTGAGGAAAAGCCAGTGGGAAGGTGTCCTCTGTAAATGGTGGTGTTTACAGCAGTGTAAAACAGTATACTGCATTCCTGGATTTTCTGTATTGTGTGGCATTCATGGTGATTGAAGTCCCCCACTGATAACCAGGGCTGTGGACTGATGTGTTTCACTAGTGAGAAAATAATCCGTGCTTCTTTGGCCCTCTCCTTTGGTGCTGTTGGTGGCAACCCTGGGGGCCTGAAGGAACGAAGTTTGTTGTGACCGTGTCAAATACAGCAGGGGGAAAGGAGGCCATGTGTACCTGAAAGCCATCTCCATCCCTGTACACTCAGAATCCTCTCTCTGGTGCCCAGACCCAGGGATGGGGCTGCAAAATCTGCCTGCTCTTTATTTAATGCTGGATGGTTTTCTGCTGCTTCTGAGCTAGAGTGAGGGAGGGAAGTTGTGAATAGACAAAATTTGGTAGCTGTGTGGGAAGTAGGGGGTCATCTTGACATATGCATAGGAGAAAAGTTGGTAGTTTGGAACCAAGCTCCACAGTTCCTCTGAGTGAAAAATGAGATAGACTCCTCATCTTTGCACTTTTTCATCTCAGCTTGTCAATCTTAATATATCAATATTGATGTTAATATGTCAATATTGCGGTTTGCCTGGCACAGGCAACAGGCCACCCGATGCTGCACTGCAGCAGGCAGGTCCTGCAAACCTGAATGCTCTGCTTTGTGTGCAGCTCTCAACATACACTGTGCAGAACAGAGGTGGGAAATTTTTGAGACTGAGCAAGTTTTGTGCTGGTGACACTGTCTAGATTGTGCTATTCAAAGAGGTCTACTATGTACTCTTAGTACATAAACTAGCCCACAGCACCAAACTACCTGGAGCTAGCTTTAATGATTGGTAGGGATTTTGCTTTATGGTTTTTTTTGGTTTTTTTTTTTGTTTTTTTTTGGTTAATCTTTTTAAGATTTTGTGAAGTCTGTAGAAACTGGAAGTCTGTAGAGCATGGACAGCCCACCACTGTGCTATTCATATCTGCTTGTGTATGTATAGATGTACAGTATGCCTTCTATTATTGCATGTTTTGGAAGAAGCCCCAGAGAGCTCTGGTTTTCCTAGCACAGTGTCAAGCCGTCCTTTGATTCCTTCCCCTCAAAAGGGCCCAAACACAGTGAAGGCATTTGCTGAAAAAATAGGGTTAGGTGGGATGTACTTTTTTGGTGACTGCAAACTTTAATCACCATTCTTCCAGACCCTTCACTAATATGTCTGGGAAAATAACCTTTTGACTCCTTTAAACCCCTCTGTGCTTTGTCTCCACTTTTCATGAGTATGTTTTGGAAAGTTTTTGTTTGTGTTTTAGTCTCTTTAAACTTGACTCATCTCTTCAGGTTTTTTAGGCTCATACCCTACAATACAAAGTGCTTAGTGAAAGCCAGCCTGTAAAAGGAGGATAACGTCTGGAACTTAGATGTATGGGAACTTGATGCCAATATTCATGATATGCAATGAACACAGGCAGTGTGGAAAAGAATGTGAGGGTGTCCTAGACTCCATCATAGTCTTTATTGGGCTTCGTAGTAGATTTTTAAAAAATATACTTGGATTTTTAATTTGACAAAATGTAATGACAGAATGAAACTGATTCTGTAGTCAGTTTTTCCAAAACAGCTCAATTAACCTGTCGATCTTTAAAATACAATTAATAACTTTTTGTAGAGTGAGATTTCTTTTCTGTGGGGGTGCAAGCATGTGTGGGTGGTTACTGAGCATAAATGGTACTCTAATCTCTTCTCACTGTCTCTCTTCCATTCTCTATTTTTGAGGCACACAGATATTATGGGCTAGAATTTGCCACTTCTGTCAACCCAGAAATAAACAGGACTAGTCATAGGGCAAAACATGACTTTCTACAAATGCAAATGACAGAAATTGTACCTGAATGGTCATTTTTAGTAACATTTGGTTAGTTTCCAAAATGGAGAGCAAATTAATGAACTTGTATTAGGATCTAGGATAACAAAGAAGAATGTTTTCCATTCTAGAACAACTTCGTGAAGGGAGGGCAATTACAATGGAGATTGCTATTTAAGGCAGTGTCTAAATTTTGGTTCGGGGTAGATTTTCTCAGCAGCATAGCTGACATTTCCCAGTACTTCACACTATGATTTTACAGTACTTCAGCCATGAGTTAAGTAAGTTCAGGCTTTGCATGAAAGAGTAAATATAGCAGATTTCAGTTTTTTTACTTAAAAAGTAGATGCTGCACCTCTCTGTGTCACCCATTAGTCACTTTTGTCACCAGACATGGTTACTATATGTTCTGCCAGCTGATGTCTTTGCTTGTCCATCTCTTAAGGAAGCTTGGACTGTGAGAACCATCAAACGTATTTTAGATTTCAGTGTAGCAGGGGAAGGACAAGAGACAGCAGGCACAAGTCACAGCTTGAGAAGTTGCAGCTGGATGTAAGGAAGAAAATGTTCGCAGGTAAGATGGCCAAACACTGGAAGAAGTTGTTTGGAAACACTGAACATCATCTTTGGAAGTGGGACTAGATGACTTCCAGAGGTTCTTTTGTGCTTGTTATTCTGTGGTTCCATGATTTTGTGCAAGAGTTTGAGCAATCAAAAAGTCTTACACAATCCATACTGCCTCTGTAAGGCAACAGAAAGACTTCCAAGCATCTTTGTAACCTTTCAGAAACAAAACTCCCTCAAGACTTTCCATACAGGGATCAATTTTCCACAGCTTTGCAGGCTGCCACCCCTCACCCCATGCACAATTAACTTGGGTTTTGCCTTTATCTTCCTGTATGTGAAAATGGCTTTTAGACCCATCTCCAGCTGAAAACATCTGCTTTAATGAAGAAACTGAAAAATGTACATGAAAACACAAAAAAAATTAGGCTTAATTCAGCCAAAGAGCTTTCCAGGTATCTCCCTGTGCTCGTCCACAGATTCCCATGGAAAGCTTCTTTCTCTGGCGAGTGTTGATAAGGGGGATTTGTCAGAGAGGGTTCTTCTCTTTTTGGCAACTGATTTAATTGGTGAGCTCTCTCCTCTTGTTCTCCCCTAAAGTTTCAGGACACCAGGTCTAAACAGACTGCAAGTAAGCACTATATCAACATTCAAAATGAAACAGAGAAATTGGCTTGGGTTTCAAGAGGTTGAAATGAGGATCAAAACTTTGGATCAGCCAAATGTTGTTTAGTCCATACCAGCAATTCTGAGTAAGACACAAGGCAAACAGGATTTTTTCTATAAGTTGAGTTTGGGAAAAAAAATAATCTTTTACTCTATGTGAGAAAAAAAAAATTGCAGAAGACTATTTATCCACAAGTTTTCTATGTTTTCCAGGATTATAGAACGGTTCAGGTTGGAATTGAACTTGGGAAATCTGTAGTCCAACGTCTTGCTGAAAGTAGAATGGGCAGTGAGGTTAGAACAGGTTACTAAGGGTTTTCCTCAGTCAAGTCTTTAAATCCTCAAGGATAAAAACTTCATAACCCCCTTGGGCTATGACTCTTTGGAAGACATCAATTGTTCCAAATTTTCTGGAAAAACACCGGTAAGCTGAGGCCCTAGTTCAAAGGAGTATGTTGCATAGTCAGCAGAGAACAACCTGCCTACAGCTTGAATAAGTCATTAAGATGTCCTCCAGCCTTCTCTTGGTAAAGTGGATCTAGTGGCGCTGGAGGTGCCAGAAAGACTGTATCCTAGTTCGAATTGCAGCTGAGCTTCAATGCCATCACTAGTGCTGGCACCTCCCTTGCCTTCAGCCCTGGAGCTCATCCAGTTCTGGACAAAGTCACACTGGCCTTAAAATCCAGTGCTGAACTCTGGAAGAAATGATGGGGGGTTTTGTTAATTTAGTGTGAATGGGGAAAAACAATTGTTGAAGGGTATTCCTTTATTAGCTGTTAGTGAAGACAGTTCAGGATTTCTGGCTGAGATCTGACACAATGACATGTTACTTTTGGGTCTTCTTTGCAGAAGCAGCTGTAACCTGGGTAAATGGCAGTGTATGCCAGCTGAGCAGAAAGATGGCACAGGCTACTGAGCGTGACTGAGGAATTCCTGGTTGAGAGATTATGGCCAGAACTCTGTGGGAAGCGAGACAACTCTGAGGTGTAGCACCAGCCAAGTTCCTGAGCACTTGCAAAGTCCCTTCTGCCAGATGTTGTGGTCTCAATATTCAGGCCACTTTCATGAGTTCTCATGAATGATCTTATGAGGGTAAGATGGAAAAGTTTCTTGTTTCAGCATCCCTGTTTCCTTTTCCATGGACTTGAACCTGATGAAGCACCTTTTCTGGGTCAGTTTCAACAGGACAGATGAATTCCTGGCATTTATCTTGATACCCAATGCCAGGAAAAAAAAATCAATATTTAATAATTCCTTCTTATTATACTTCCTGTGTCCCTGCTCAGAGTATCCAAGGTCACCAAGAGCTGCACAAAGGCATGGGAGCAGTAAAAGCTGTGCTCTGAATGCTGTCACATGCTGTCTGTTGTCAGGTTTATAGGTTGCTTTCAAGGACTTCTCCATGGCAGAGTGTAGTAATAATCTTAACCTGACATACTCAAATGGCTTCTTTGTTAACTAAACAAGGACAAGAAACAGCTTGTTTGAAGTGATGCATGTTTCCTTTTGATAATGATGCCCTCCATCAGCCTATTCATGGTGGAAGCAGTGCCTAATTAACAGTTTTCCTATGGTCCCCTGTCCCCCTCTGGTCTGGCTCAGAGCTCAGTCATGGTGGATTTCTCACATTTGTGCACTGCCACAGAGGCCTCTCTCTTTGTCCTGCTAGAGAAGGATGGCAAGCTATGGCTTGTATTTTGGGATCATTACAGAGAGAAACATGTAAAACAGGGATTAACATGCTGAGCTTACTTCACTCAAAGGGACTGAAGGGGTAAAAATCATCTGAAGTGTGTAAGCAATACGAGCTTCAACATTAAGGAGGTTAGGGTACCCGGAAGCCCAAATTTTACTCATAGTTAATTGAATCTACACTTCCAGATTTTCTTCAGGTTGTTGTACCCAAATATACACATTTCCTTCACACTTTAGTCACAGGAGAATTCAGATAAGTTGAGACTTGTTTTCCACAAGGCAGAAAGTGCTTTTCAGCAGTCTTTTAATTTTGTAGTGTATACTAGACATTCTGGGGAGGTTTTTTCTGCTTTTCCCCTTTCAAAGTGTGCTGCTATATATCCTTTACAGCTCAATATGCTGTTCAGTGTAGGGACTGAATCCTTGAGAGAGGAACCCATCTGCAGTCCTTGGGTAAGATTCATGCCACTTAGTGCACAGGTGGTCATATTTTACCTCCTGTTCTAATCAACATTTCTGCTTTTTCCTTTCTGTGTTGTGCTTCAAGTTTCAGGGATATTTGCTATTTGTATCTGTGCTGGTCCTACTTTTAACCAAAACAGCAGTAGGAAATTAGGTCGTCCTTTGCAACTGATCTGCTAGCAAAGCTGATCAGTTGATAATCAGTTGATAATGAACAGGTGAACCCTCTGATTCTACTCAGTGGCCATAGGCCTCTGTTAATGGTTTCATGTGCAGAGAGCTGTGTTTTAGAACCAGCAGTTTCCAGGACAAGCAGCTTTTTCCGTGTTGACACTGCAAGTAACAACCACAAAAGTTTGGAGACCTCGTCTTTGCCTATAAATACTCCAAATGTATCTTTCTTGGCCTCTTATAACTTAAACTATGTGGTAAAATCCAGCTGCTGAGGATTTATGAAGCTTGGGTAATGACAATTTATTGACCTCTGTGTTCTTGCTCATTTACAAAGAGAATCAGCTGAAGGAAAGGCATTCATACTTTATTACTCTTCCTTGAAAAATGACATTTTTATTCCTCAAGAATTGTTTTGTTTTTTTTTTTAATTTGGAGGCAAAACACAATTTCCCTTAATTTGACACATTAAAGAGGATTGGCCTAACATGCTTTGAATTCCTTTTCTAATAAATACAAATTTCACTGTCCAATCTTACTTTCTAGTAACTGCAAGATTAAAGTTGAACAATGGGGTGTTCAAGACAAATAAAAGTAATTTCTGAGGTATTGTAATTGCATTTCTTTCCTACAATAAAATAGATATTTTTGGCTGCTCCTTCACAAATCAGCCTAATTTCAGTTGATGCTCTGCTATTACAAATACCTCAACAAAATTATAGAAACTGTTATGACAATATCAGAAACAATTAAACATGGACACTTAAGAGTTTGTGTCCTAAACCATACACTACTGCAAAACTACCAGCTCTGTCAAGAGCAAATGCCAGCAATGCTACTCTGCTACCAAACGTGTATGGGTTCGTTGCTGCCTCAGGCTTGCTAAAATATATAGTGGCTGGATTTTGCCTGCTTTCCCTTAATAGAAAGCACTAATTTTGGTCTTAATTCTCTCTCCAGCTGTCAGATCCCTGAAACTTGTATAAATATAATTATCTGTGATAATCCAGCCCTTCTTTCAAATCTGGTTAAAATTAGCTAAGGAGAAAATTCACTAAAGGGTGCTGGCAGACAGGAATCAGGCCAAAAATATATCAGCCATCATGTCAGTTGTGTGCTTCATGGGTAGCTGCTAATTTAGTATTGCATTTCTCCCAGACCAGCCCTTGGAGACAGCTACTCTGGTGTCCAGGAGTTAAGATTTTTTGATGCCTGTTTCAGTGAAGACCTACTTGGAAATGTTTGGGTCTGTCCCCTCCAAGCACCACTGAGTGCTGAGTGTTGCTGTATGCTGTCAGAGGGGGCTTGGCAGCCTGAGGATGATTTGTTCTCTGTGGATTTGGGGCACACCAGACATCTGTACCCAAGGCGGTGGGACTGCCCCTATGGATTTGTGTGTGGCTAAGGGCTGTAGGTAAAGGAGCAATGAGGCTGTAACAGCAAGGGCTTCCTCTCTGGAAAAAGACCTTGGCCCTCAGTGAGTACCAACCTCTGCACAACTTCGTGTTGCTGTGTTGTTATGGGCAGAAAGAGCTTTAACTCTAGATCAGATTCAAAGCAGTAACTCTCCCTGTTCCATGGGCATTTTTGACAGGGTAAGACAGTCCTGTGTTGAGCTTGTGTAGAGTAAGGTGCACTGAAGTGTGTGGTAGATGCTGCATCCAAGGTAAAACACCCATTTGTGTGTGGCACTGTCACCTCAATAGCACAGTGTCTTCTACAAGCTCTGCTGAAGGGCTGATTTTCATTGGCTTGGGGGGGTTACAGGTCTTGAGCCCTACTGCTGCAGAAGACCCATATGCCTGGATTTGACTTAGTGCCTGAGAGCATTTCTGTTGAAATTGGTAGGCACGTTCATCTAGGCACATTTAAGCTGTGTGGGTTGTCCTGGCTGGGGCCTTTCTGCAAGGTATGTTTAATATGCTGAGTCTCCAAGGGCAGCACCACCACTATTCTACTTGTGTAAAGGACACAGTAGTGTGACACCTGGCTTTTCAAGGTGCTCTGCAGTGGTGAAGACTAAAAGAGTATTTCTCCATTGCACAGTGCAATTTGGTGAAGAGATTTCAGAGAGAGCCCTAAACTGTTTAGCTGTAAGTAGAGTAAGCAATATAGCTGCATTAGCACAGAGCTCAGCTAGGTAAATTAGCATTGTGCAGCATAGACATATCCTAAATTTCTGTTATGGTTTCCTCAGTGATGTTTTTTTAAACCACAGCTTGAAAATAAAATATGGGTTTTTTTCACCTCTCCAAATCACGGTGCTAGGAAAGCTTGCATACATTTTCCTTTCTTATTATCTCACTATCATCTCTTTCAAAATAAATTCTAACCTGACTACCTAATTTTATTTAATTTTAAATTTTTTTTGCTTTCATTGGTGGCATCCTCTCATTCATCAGCACATGGATCCTCTGTAACTAAAAGCTGTTTCATCTGGGGCACAGAAGATACTGCCTCTGTATTATAAAATCTATCATTTCAGTTCCCTCATGATCTCATGATAGGCAGCTAGACATGATCAGAAAAGGAATAGAGATCTAACATTATTATGTCCCTTCATAAATCTATGCAGTTCCAATCACACTATCTCAAATAGGATGCAGTAGGACTGGAAAATGCTCAGGAAAGGGCAGGGATGATAGATGTTGTGGATTATACAGCATGAGAGTAAGTCACATTCTCCAGTCTGTGGGGAGGTGGTGAAGAGCTGCCATGGATCAGCATGGAGAAGGCAAGCAAGGAACAGCTAAAGGCTGCTACAGTGTTAGAATATGTGGTGAAATTTTCTGAAGGAATAGGTTTGGAACTCTTCAAGGAAGAAGTCTCCTCTCAGTGACCGATAAGCAGTGGAACTCACTGCCACAGTGTATGGGCAAGTCGAAATATTTAAAAAGAGTTAAAATTGGATTACTTTGATGGTCGCTCATCAATGATTAAGGGAAATCAGGAAAGTAAGGCTGGGTTATTCCTCTCAAAGCAAGAATAACAGATTATTGTCCTTTGTACTTCTAGGAGTCGTTGTGGCATCACAACGATGATGTGGGATGACCCACTAGGTTATTGTAGGTACTAAGATGTCTCTGCCTGTGACTGCAAATCTACCATTCTACACAGTGTAAATTCTTAAATAAGCTTTGAAGATCAAGGGAGAAAGACCCAATATGATACTGGCTGAGGTGTATTTTATCACAGAGGAAGACCATCATCATAACTCTACCTGTTTGAAAAGACCGAGAAAATGGGAACTGCCATGGTGTGTCAGAGGTTGATGCCTACCCCGACACCCCTCCCCTACATTCTTTAAGTCAGGTGCTTTGGGAATTCCTGAGATGAAAATTACACAAGTGTTGCTCTACTTAGCCAAGTACAGTGGCTATTTTAGAGTCTTGTAAATTGGAAATAAGAGCAGGGAAAAATGAGATACAGACAAGATGGTAAGAATATATATGAGGCCTCAGTTCTGCAACTATTTAAATATCCTGTATTCGGTTCACTTACAAGCAACATACTAAGGAGAAAGTGGTTTTGCAAGGAGACTCTTGGTTCAGTAGAGAATAAACTACATTTAATATTTGCTGAATTCTTGTCTAGCTAACTTTTCTTAACAGGTAGTAGCTTTCCATGGCATTTGTTTGATGTCTGCATGGTGATTTTCTTCCTCCTGGCTCCACCATCCTAAGAATTTAATGAATGAATGGAATGAAGTCATGGACCCTTGGCATTTTTCCATCCTCCAAAGCAATATGATACAAAAATTTAGGCTTATATGGATTTTGGAGTTGCTTTGATCTTTGGGGAAGTAAATACACGATCAGATTACATCTGCCCATCTGGAGATTCATTCTTGGTCAGCAGAATTACCAGAAACTGGACTGTAGGCAGAATAACACAGGTCTAAATATGCTGGGTCTAGAGTTAGCTTAGATATCATGATTGGTCTCTGATCTTGGTTATGTGAGATAAGTCAAAAATAGTGATATTTTTGCTAGAAGAGTTTGTTCTGTCTCTGCCTTCATACCTGGCAGAGAGGCAGTAATTCCAAGGCACAAATCAGAAACTCCCACACACAGCCCTTGATTGCTTCTTTTTCAACTCACCATGCAATTGCCATATGTGAATCTAGCAAGTGACACTTCCTCATCTAAAGCACTATCACTTTCCTAAAAGTACAAGCTTAAATAAACTGCATGATGGGGCAAATTAAATCAGTACCAAGTCTAGAGACTGAAGAAGGATGGACTTCTAATAGCACAAGAGCTCCCTGTTGATACTGGTGGCAAAATGTCCAGGAGTTTGATATCTCAAAAACCTGTGTTCCTGTGTGCATATGAAATAAAACCTAGTGAATGCAGGGCATACTGAAACTCTGGTACATTGGTCAAGTCGTCCCCATCATTTTTTTGTTTTCCCTCTCTGCCTGCTCTTCTGCTGAAATCAGCAACAAATACATTAGGGCAACACAACAGATAATCTCAACTCCCCCTTCACTTAGTTTATCTTTTCCAATATTTAAAGACCTATCTTTTGCTAATGTTCTGAGCATCCCAGAAATGTGCATAAAATGCATAGAGATTGTCTGCAGAGAGTAGAGGGGGGAAAAAAAGTGTTGCAATCTGGGAAATGTCTGTTTTAGTCTCCTCCATGCTGAAACAAAAGTGCTTCCTTAGAAAAAATCCAGAGCCAACACATGCAGGCACTGCAAGAGTAAGATGGATTTGAGTGTGGATCTCCAAAGCACTGACAGGTAAATTACAAAGGGCAGAATCTTCATTACTGCTGATGTAGGAGGCATGAAGAGGTGCAACTTGATTTGTGGATCCCAAGTGGAGTTTTCAAGGCTGACAATTAATAATAGGAAATCGACTTGTAAACTGAATGAATCTGACACAGGGTCGTGAGAGCAAATTACATTTGGAAGCTATAGAGCCATTTTTCTAGTTACTTGTAAGAACAGTGAATAGTGTAGAATTTTGTTTGCAGATACTTTTTGACTTTTCTCCTGGGCTTTTCTCCTGCTATCCCCATCCCAAAAATTCAAGTCTTTCTTTGGGGATTTAAGTATTTAACTACTTCATCTTGTCTTTAGAAGTAACAAGACAGTTTGGTGACATTTTACAAGACAAAAGCCATTGAGTCCACCTCTCATAACTACACAACTCTTATAATCTTCATATGACTAATCTCTAATTCTCAGCAGTCTACTGCAAATAAGATCATACTTTGAACTGTGCTACTTTAGTATACCAAATAAAGATCCCACACGACTTCCAGATCAGCTCAGAGTTTGGTTAGCCTAAAACCATGGTGATGTTTATACAGATCACAGACTGTATTAAATAAAACACTCCCTATAAATGTTTGTGGGAGATTATATTAAGCTCAACAGTCTATGAAATCTCCTTAAAAATGCAGGGTGCTTGGCCTCCTGTGAAATGGAATTCGGGAAAATTAAGTCACAGAAGTGTATCCCTAGTCCTCCACAACTGAAGGACTATTCTGACAAAAAGATTCCTTCGCCTATGCTGATTTTCAGCCCCATCCTTTCAAACTTGCATGCAAAGGGCCCTTTGGGGAACAGCTTGCTTGGACACAGATTCCCAGACCCAGAAGATCTCTTTTACTCATATTCCTTTCCAACTGGAGGCTCACAGGTGATGTTAGGAGTTGTAAGGTATTTGCACTCTTTCACTGTTTCTCCATTAGCTTTCAAAGTAATGGGGTAATTTTTGAGTTGGAAGCAAATGAAAACATGGCAAGATTCAAACCTGTGCATTTATAAAAAGAAAGACAGTCTGTGCCTATTGTTAATGCTATCCAATCTCCAGGCAGGCAAGAAGCTACTTCTGGGCTTCCAGGGAATTCAAGTCATTGAAATGTAGCTCTTCTGCCTGGCACAGGAGCTGTCTTCTGTGAGGTACAGCAAAGTGTGGCTGCTGTCTGCTTTCAGAGGGGCAGGCAGCACCTTGGGTGAGACCTGTGGCAGGGCTGGGGTCCTCCAGGCCTTTGGTTGCAGAGAGGTTTGGGGATGCATCCTGGCTTTCAGACAGGGAGGAGGATGAGGTCCTGGCTGAGGGAGACAGATCGAGCAATAGGAGATTGGTACATGAACAATGAAGATTTCACTGTGTGGCTAGATCTGGAAGTCTGACCCTTTGCTTTACTCACCTTCCAAAGAAGGGCAGGAATTCAGTGTTGGTGTATTCTAGATCTGTAATACATCCTGAGTTTTCGAAAATGGCTTGTATCTTTGCTAGCAGATGTGTTTCACTTTAGCTGCAGTTGCAATACTTCGTAAAAGAACTCGAGTGTTACCAATTACTGCACCGAGGAAGCTTCCAGCGTGCAGTCAGATGACACAACCTTAGGCCTTGCCTGTTCCTCTTCACTTAGCAAATACTGTGACTTGGAGGGTGACCTGTGCCACTGTGGATTTTCATAGTATTTTTATTGTGAAACACACCAAAGGGGATTTCAGAAGTGCTGTATGATGTACAGTCTGTGTGATTGCCGTCAGCAATTTGTTCGTAGTACCCGCCATGGGAAAGGGAAATGCAAATGAAACATTTGTTTCCTTGGAAAAAAGGCTCTGAACTACTTGAATGGGAGGGACAGGCAGAGGCTGCTTTGCAGATCAGAGCTGTCCTCTACTCATGCAGCGGACAGCAGAATCTGCCTTTGCACTTCTTGACTCTTGGTACAAATTTGCAGAGCCTGCTCACCAGCTGGTGACATGAGGTGGTGACTCCTGCCCCTCCCCAGGTGGGAGACCCTGAATAAAATTAACTGATGACTGTAAACTTGGCATCTTTCAGCAAAGAAGCTGAAGCACTGGCTCTAAGTCTGACTCCCCCCTGCTGTGGTCCCTTAGCATCAGAGGGGACACACAGCACTGCCCACTGTGCCACAGCTGCTCCAGCCTGCAGCCGCATGCTGCTTCAGGGCTGTCGGTCCGGCAGCTGTCTCGATCCCCGCATGGATGCAGACTTTGAAAAGGAGCTGCAAAATGTCAGGGATTTTATTTGTGTGACCCTCCCCCACTGTGCAGACCAGAGTTGATGTGCAGCACAGGAATGTGGTTAAGATCATGGAAATAAGCACACAGACACACACGAGAACTTCTGCTTTGCTTCATTATGACAGGGGACTCATTTTTAGGACATATGTTCATTTCTGATGGCTATGCACATGCCTGCACACAGTGGGCTTCCACCTCCTTCTGACACAAAAGGCCCCCTGATCTACCCAGGGTAACATTACTGTTTTCATTCCCTCCTCTCCTCTGGGCTGCTGTTTTGCTGTAGCATCCTGCCTGGTTACAGTGCCCAGCTGGAATCACATTGTTTTTTAGGAGCTGTCTTGCCACCACTGTTCTGTAGATGAACATGGCAGGCAGCAGGACTACAGCCTGGTGCCCACTGCACCTGGAGAATGGCACCTCTTGTCGCATCAGATGTAAAATTCTTTGGAATCATTTTTGCCATGACACTATTCTCCCACAGAACAGATCCCACCTTCATGGCAATTGCAGTGAAATGCTGAGAAAATTGAGATGCATCCGCAGAAAGAAAGCAAAAACTTTGAAGGCTGAAGCGACATAAGCATCTTGATTCTAGTCCCCTGTGTCTTTTCAGGTTTTTAATTTGTTTTTGTCATTCACATGTTTTTCTGAGATCATTTATGCTGCCAGTGAAAATCTAACTTGATCTTTTCTTGGAACTAAATACAGCCTATTTTGAACAACACTGGTCAAATGTTTCTAGTTAGAAGTGGAAAGGAAAAGGAAAACTTCTCTTTGTTTTATAAGACAAGTTTTGCTCTCCCCTGCCCTTTGGCTTTCTAGCAGCCAAAATAATTTAGAGCAGGAATAAATGACTTGGCATAAATATATTCTTGGAAGAATACTACCCTGAGGTTTCCCCAGGTCTGAAGTTAGTTTTGTGTAGTAGAGTTTGACTAGGTGTGCATCTGCTGTGTTTTGTGAAATATCAAGTCTTAGCTCTGTGGGCACATTTCCACTTACACTCAAAGGAGACAATCAAAATTTTGTGCCTCACTTAGCGGCTTCTGGCTCTTGCTTTTCTTTTCTTTGCAATTGAAATTTAGGAACCATGTGTATTGTTTGTTCACCTCATGCCACTGCTGCAAAAGGTGCAGCTCATCCACTTCACCTCCATGTGTTGCTCATGTGAAGTCACAGTTCTGCTGCTTTCCCTGCTCCTGAGGGCAGCAGTCTCTCACCCCACTGCTACCTCTTGTCCTTCCAATAAACAAGGACTTCCATTGCCTAGTCCAGACTCTTTGCTCTAGATTGTGTACAAAATCTGTGAAGCTAACAAATAAAAAAATTATTTTGATTATATAGCATGGACTTCTAGAATCATATTATTTCACATGACCTTCACGTGTCCATTTATAAAAAGTAAGATGTTGTTGGTGATCACATAGAAAAGTTTAAGAAGCAAAAATCATCATCAAAAATCTGAAGACAAATAAATACCTTTAGAATTTATAATTGTTAAAAAAACCTGCTTTATTTCTACAGCAGTCTGATGAGAAACTGAGTCATTAATTTTGAATGTTAAGAGCTAGGGAGAAGCTGGGTGTGCGCTCCAATGAACCAGACATGGCTGAGTTTAATACTGGTAAGAGGATCTTGAAATGTCAAGGAAAGCAGCTGCACATTTTGGTTTTACTGTAGAAACCCTTGCCATTGCACTACTGAGAAGCTTTTCAGGTAATGAAGTGCATGGGACACGTTCATGGCATCCAGCCAAACATGTTAAATATTGTATGAAAGAGGAAGGTAAAGATAGATAAAGATTGAGAAGTTGTTAGTCTTGTATCTACATTTCCTAGACCAGCTAAAAGGTACCTGGGAGATTTTTGTTCTTTTGTCCTGGCCTGTGACTAGCCATATGTCTAAGCATGTCTCAATTTCTGGTATTTTTTGAGCATTAGTTTTTTAAATTATTTTTACAGTTTGTGTGTGCTTTTACCTGATTCTTTGCAAACACATGGGGCCTCAAAGTGGTGTAAACTAAATGTAAACTAATGTAAACTAAAGCACCTTCAATTCCTTTTTTTCTTTCATCATTTTTCCTTTGAAACAACAATGTAAAATACCACAAGAAAATTCCATCTTGCAGTCTGCTTTAATTCATGTTCTGTTTTTTAACTCATTTGGTGAAGAACTACTGTGAAGGATCTGATCACACCAAAGAGTGTTTTCCAGCAATGTTCATGCAAAGGATCCCGAGCAGAGCTGTGTGTGCCTGATTTTCTGTGCCAAGATTAACAGTGTGGAATAACAGCCACTGCGCAGTAAAAGATTCTTTTTGCATTTTTCCCACATTATCCCACATGACTGAAATGTAGAAAGTCATACTTTTGAACATGTTGTGAGCCAATAGATGTTGTAACTGAGATATTTGAGGTAATTGCTATAAGAAGCAGGAACCTACCTGAGTGTAAATGCAGGGCTTGAGGTACACAGGCACACATAAAGCAATTTACCCTAAATTTTAGGATATCTTTTGTAATATTGATGTAATATGGAGAACACATTCTTCAGATTGATGCACTTAATACTATCTTTAACTTGCTCTCTGGACTGAGCTTTCAATGGAGGGCCTCCAAAACCTAGATTAAGCATGGAGCAAAGACATGGAAACGCTGGCAGGAGATTCATTATAGTAGGTCTGGCAGAATAAAAGCAGGAAAAAAGAAGGTTTTTTTGATGTTGGGTGCTCCTAAGGAGTGCTGAGCATTACATGGATGTTATCTCCTACCTAAGTTCCCAGGCAGAAGGCTGAGCATGTGGTCCTTTTTTGCAATCTGTTCCTGTGCTCGAGGATGGTTTTGGCAGAGACGCCATATGCACAGCATTGTATTGAAAGTAGGTTTCATTATTTCCCATGGTAATGGTAGAGCAGTGGATGTGGCAGTAGGAAGAGAAACATTAAAATGAGTGCAAATGGAAGCTCATTTCAGTGGTTGTTCACATTCCACTGCTTCTGCTGCTGCAGGAAAGGTGGCTGGGAGATAACACCGACAGTGCAGCCGCCTGACAGCTACCTTTCTTCATTAACTTAGACTGCAATAAAGCACAGCCTTTTTGAAACAAAGTTCAAGTAGCCAGAGCCTCTCCGTGGAAATTAATTTCCTCTGGAAGCTAGTTCCACGTAACTCATCACCTACTTCACTGAGCATTAGTCAGCCCTGTCGCTGGTGACAGAAGTGCTTGACAGAGCTGCTGGAAAGTGGGTCATGTGGTGGATAAAACATTGCCTGCTTCCCCGGGCTGCTTTTAGTGTGGACCTCCTGAGACTGCAATAAATAATAAATACCTGCAGGCCACTGTGGACACTCTGAGTGCTGCAGCATAGTGTGTCTTTGGTCCACGAGAGGAGGAAATCATACAATGATGTAGTAAGGACACAGAAGGAAACTTTTGGCTACCCATCTCTGTTTTTGGCCTGCTATTGTGATGTTTGTTTCCTGAGTATGGGGAGCCATATTTTTTTGGATGATGCAATTTCTACCCTCATAGGCCTGCTTCCCAGACTGGAGGGCTGAGGAGTTCCCTGGCGTGGTGGTAGCAGCTCTTTGTTGTCGATGCCTCACCCAGTGGCACTGGTGAGAGGAGGCTGGGGCTGCTCCTGGGCAAACATCCAGCTGTGCCTTGTTATAGGGGGAGATTTTTGTGAGGGCAGTGTTCACTGACACAACAGCCATTTCATGTCTCCCCCATTCTATGTGGGCCACATAGAATTTAGTGTCTTTCAGAAGTCTTTATGAGAAGTGCAAAGCTGTGCTCTTTCAGGCTTTCTAAAAGTCACGTCTTTTATTTGAAAAGGAACCCGCAAAGAACTAAAAAAGAATGAGGTTTATGATCTATTTTCATGCTGTATAATGATCTATTCCTTTCTCTTCCTTTTCCCTCTCCCTTTCCATTTCTCTTTTCTATTCCTCCCTAGAAAGGTTAGGAGTTTTCCTAGCTACTGTTAGACAGCTTGTTATCCAGACTGTAAACACTGAATTTCAGTACTTCCCATCACGGGAAGAATCAAGGCACTGAATCATTAACAAGGCAATACCTTGTGCCAAATGTTTGTTTGTGATTAATGGTAAAAAGATTTTTTCTAAAGACAAAAAAAAAAAAAAAAAAAAAAAAAAATTAAAATATCCTCTTTACTATAATCTCACCCTGCAGTTTTCTTCCACAAAAATGTTTGGACAATTCTACTCATACACGTTTCTCTTTTTCTGTCAGAGTACTCCAAAGAATTTTTACCCTTCCTTCATCATCACTCTGCTTGGATGCCTTTGTAATGATGGGAGAAAACATCTATGTGATGCCAAAGGTTAGGTTCCATATCTTGTCCAAGTTTTACAGACAACTTATGCCCATTGAGTGGAGGAGATCCTCTTCCTCCTTGTTCTCCCTACTCCTGCCCTTGCTTTTGGTTGTTCAATCATTTGCTGAGTCTGCAGCTCTTAAAACTTTTTACTGAAGCCATTTTGTCTCTATCCTGGAAGAATACAAGATGCTTTTTTCCTGAGATAATTTGCTGCTGAATTTCTGGATTGTATCTATTCCCAGGAGCTCCCAGCGAGCATCAGAACTGGTGGTAGGTACACAAGACAGCATGTCTAGGAGTGATGTAGGGACTGTGGGACTTCCATGTTTCAACTGTGGCAGAGAAATGTTGGATGGGCTCAGCTGTCCTGTGCTGGTTCTCCACCAAAATGGAGTCACTCATCCCTGGAGCCACAATAACTCACTGTGTGTGACCTCTCAGCCTGCCTCCAGAATGAAAGCTGGATGTGCTCACACAGAAACCCTCTCCCAAACGTTCAGCTGGGTTGAGCGTCTCTCAAGCCACATTTCACCAGAATGAGGGCTGTACGTTCTGCACCTACTCTCCAACAACAGTGTATTCCCTTGCTGTGGATTGTATTCCTTCAGGGGATTCTCAGGGTAAAAAGAGGTGTGGATTTTGTCCTTCCAGAAGTTTCTTTATAGAGGTTGGTCCATGGTTAGCCTTGATGTGATGCTAATCAGAGGAAAATTTGAAAAGGAGAGCTGCCCACACTGAGAGTGGACAGTTGGATTATGCAAATTACAAAAGACTGAAGAGTTATGAAATACAATGCCAGTGGATTAGCTCCTTTTTCAAATTACTTTTGCCAGGCTGTCAGCACTTCATCCTCATGGCCTAGCGTCACATCTGTGTGTCTCCCAGTTCCCTTGTTACAGGGAAGCAAGGAAACTGAGGTATCTCCTGGGAAACAACATGTTTGTTAGGCTTCTCCGTTGCTGCCACACAAAAAGAAAAAAGCAGAAAGGACTTTAATAGAAGAATAGAAAGGCTCAACAACCTGAGCAGTGTGAACATTACATTGTTAGGTGGGCACTCTTGCCTTTAATAGGTTGTCTCTTTCCATTAAAGGACTGTTTAAATTTTTAAGTGCTGCACAAGCTCATAAGGGCTTTTACTGCGTGGGTTCCCATTTTCATGTGGGCTTTGAATGTGTGGGAAAAGCTGATGCATTGAGATCTATTTCCAGTCTTCCCCTTGGGAACTACTGATGGTCATTTCATCTTTCTTACATGACTCTCAAGATCCTCAACGCCCACCCCCTCCCCCCCCTGCCCCCCGGCAAAAAAAACCAAACCAAAAAAAACCCCAACAACAACAAAAAACCCCAAACCCCAAAGAACCAGAAATGGTTTCCTGGTTAGTTCTCAGTGGCAAATCTTATAGAGAAATGCCAGGACTGAAAATGAGAAGCAGAGCATAAATTCCAAACAGCTTGGATTCCACTAAACCCACAACCCTCTAAATTTATTTTGACATAAGTTTCAAATAAAGTTAAAGATCTTTTAGGGTAAAGGAAAAAAAAAAAACAAAACAAAACAAAAAAACCCCCAGAAATAATTGATGGTTTTTCAATCATGATTTGGATTAAGAATACTTAAATAGTTGTGCTGATGTACAATATACCTAGCAATATGACTGGCTTCTAGATGGGAGGGGGGAAATTATAATAATGAATTATGAGTCTGATGAAAGGTCATTCTTCTTCTGTCACATAGGCTTCAAATCAGTCACTGTGTCTCCCTTGCTCTTTCTTCTAATTGGAATGCTGCATAATCCAAAATGTCCTTTCCCTGGTGTTTTGCTGATAATTTCTAATTTGCTTTAAAATTATAAGTAGGAAGAGAAACTTAGTTGTATAGAGGAAATGCCCCTCACTTTGAAGATCTCATTTGAAAGGCCAATGGAGAAACGCCCTGAAATTAAAGACATTTCAGAGAAAAAAGGAAGGAAGCACACAGACACAAGAAAGAAAGGTAAGCATCTTGTCTATTGGAGAAATTGCCTTCAAGTAAGAGAAATTATTTCCCCCGGGATAATTTGGTCCTAGGAGTCAAATTGTCACTAAACAAAAAAAGCCAAATCAAGAGCAGCTAATTGATTTTGCTTCCAGTGTCTTTCTTCTAATTTTTCCCTAATTAAAAAGAGAGGAAGGATGTGATAAATCCAGCTATTTTTTAGCTCACTGTTGCACTCATCCCTAAAGAACCTCTTCCTTGTATGCATTTTATTGGTGGGGAGTGGAATGAAGGCCTCTAGGTTAAATTTTCAGAGATGAACACTTACATTCAGTTTAATTGGAAAAGCAGTGGTTACAAATAGCGAATATCTGCTGCCTATCTTTAGGAAAAGTCGTATGCCCCACATCTTTGAGAAAAGCGTCACATACAGAAATGTGGTGTGTAAGGACTCAGGTCTGTTTTGGACTGAGTGGTCCAGTCAAGCACATAGAGAAACTCATGGTGGGGAGGGGAAATTAAAAGTTATATATAAAAAAATATTGAGGAGTTCAAGCTGTTCTATTTGATGAATGTTTGTGTCTTTGGCGATCATCTGTTTCCTCTCCCAATACATGGACATGTAGAGACCACATGTTTCTTCCTGCTTTTCAGTCTTGCACAACTTTCTTTGACCACTCCCAGCCCCTCAAAGCACTTTGCACGATACTTCCCTTTTGGCTTCTCATTTGCCCATATCTGACACCAGCACTTCTCGCCCAGTTCCTTCTCTCTGGTCAATTGTTAAATGAACATTTCTGCCCCGAGGTTTTTTTTCTTTTCCTGGAGAATGGATGAGAGGGGTGCACAAAACACATCCAGGCAGTGCTTGCAGGTTTGGAGACAAGAAAAGCAAGGTGCCAGCACTAGGTGAAAGCTCACGGTTTGTGCTGTGTAATTTATGTTTAATGCTACAGCAGAATCTGGGTTTTGTGCCTAGCTCTTCAAAGGTGTAACTTCTGTGACACGTTTTGCAGCTCCTCTTATGCGTGAGAGTAAAGGACATTTTAACTCACTTGAGATCCCTAGAAATGTTAAAAAAAGAAAGGGAAGAAAATAGTACAAGAAAAGACACTTACGGAACTTGCTGAGGTGCTATAACCAGGTGTCTTTTCATGTGTATCCTTTATTTTTCCTTCTATCTCATCAAATTGAAACAACCTAATCCTATGAAGGATTAAAGCTGTGATGTCTCCTTGCCATGTTTCTGTGTTCTGGGCTTTTCTCATGAGTTAGCATTTAAGCTCTAATGAGCTTAGAGGTTTAGTGGAAGCACAGGCAGCAACTATTTACACATGGAATGGTTGAAGGTAGTGCCTTTTCCTTGGCAAAGGGATGTTATTCTTCCTTTCAGCCACAATGAAATCCCTTCGGTCACTCATATAGCCCCTCAAAGCACATGGGAAATGGGATGTTTGGTTTGCGTTCACTAAGACCTCATTTGCTCTTTCTGTGTGGGGATAAGTCGAGCTGATGTTGGAGGAGAAATGGCACGGGCACGGTCCTGTTCAGGGGGCCAATTCTGCTCTGCAGAAGCAGCCTCTGCACCTCTGTGTGGTGGCATGCAGGGCTCAAGGGTCACTTCTTTATGAATGTCAAGGGGCCGGCACATCTGGGGCCTGCTGCTACTCTTGCTATCAAAAAGGGTGGGTTTTGAGTTCAGTGGGGAAAAACAACCAGCTTGGAGAGAGTAGGAGAGTAGGAGAGTTGTACAGAAAATTAGTGGATGATCTGAGATGAAGAGAACATTATGCAGTGACCTACTTTGGGAGAGAGCAGAAGCAGCTCGGGCAGGTGGAATAACAACCAGGAGTGCTGCCTTCCTGTGATGAGAAAAGAGAGTAAGAACAGCATTGGGTGAAAAAGAAATTGCATCTGTGTTTTCTGGGGATGCAGCAGTTTGCTGCAAGGCCTGTTGGCTTGATTTTACCCAGGCGAGGAAGCTGGCATCTTCCAGTGACATCAAGATTGGGAAGCTTTGTGTTGTAGCCTTCCTCTTACTACCTGGTGGGCTTCATAGTGCTTGCTTAGTGTTGGCATACCTGGCAAAACAAATGTACAGTCTACGTGTGGGAGATCTGGGGCAGCCCTGCCAGGCAGTGCACGTGATCCGTGCCTCACTGGTTGCCCAGGTGCTCCTGGTTCAGCTGTGCTGGGTGTCTGTGTAAGGAGCAGTCCTGATTCCCTGGGTTTATAGCAGGGTGGTGACCATGGCTGTCTGCCTGCTGCCAAGGCCAATGCATCTTGCCGGTGGTTTCCATCTGAGTTGCTTCCAGGCACATCATGCCAACACGAGAGGAAGCCAGGGAATGTGTGTGTTTGTCTATTGAAGGCTCATGTTTTCTTTAAGCACCTTGGCTTCCATCCAAATCATGCTGAAGTCTGCAGCATTCTTCTGAATTTGTGAAGATGGGCCTGGCCTGTTTACAGTCAATTGAAAACATCCAACAAAGAGCAAAATTCAGGGTCAGTCTCCCTTGAACTCTAATACTTACTCCCATTAAGAGTTTCATTCAGTAAGTCTCTTCTTACAGCCAGGATAATTTGGCCCATGGTCCTTGCATGGAGCCCTTTGCAATCTAATATAGATTTAGTAGTTTCCTCTTGTGATTAATACTTCAAAGAAAGCACCCAGTGCCTTAACCCATTCTCTGTTCCACACGACAAACTCTGTTGGGTTCATTCCCCTTGAGATTGTCCTGAGTGTGAAAGGTAGTTAGTCATGAGGAATTTGAATAGTTCTCCACAATGAGAGACAATTGATTACCTCCTGCTCCATATGTTACATACTCACATAGGTGACTGCTGGAACTGAAATCTTGTCTACCTGTAAGTACATAGACCCTGGTATCCCAGGCTCCTTAACATTTCCAGGCAGGAAGAAGAGTTCCTTCCTTGCTCATGGTCCTTGTAGAAGCCACTTGCAAGAAGTGTCAGCGAGTTCTAACTGTAATGTACTCACGTCTGCTGTGGAAAGGACTGGCTCCTGAAACTGGCTTTCAAAGGTCTTTCTCACTCTGATCTGACCTTCCTGGATATTTGCAAGGCCAGTTTGACATTTGGGTAATTAAGCACATAATTTATGACTGAAAAAGAAGAGCATTTTTTTGCCACTGGTATCTGACCCAAGATGTGGAGAGGTCACACTAATAGGAGTCCTTATATTTAATTTCTGATTTCAGTAAACTCACCCTGAATGAGGTTATAAGCCTTACATTGTTAAGTTTTGCCTCTGAGAGATATTGGCTATGGACAATATTTACTGGAGTGAAGTGGTGCTGCTGTAGTTGGTGTGGTTCAGGATAGTCTCACAGGGGTCCCTGCTATCCTTCCTTCTACATGAAGAAAAGGCTTGTATTAGATATTCATGTGGGCGGAAATATTTTCTTTGTGGTTGGCACTGTGGTTACACTATAGCAAGATAACCCCTGCAGTTCCTGTGAAACCACCTGTCTATCTAAAAGGCACGATATCCTCAGGGGTGAATAATGAGGATAGTCTGAACCTGAAATGGCTTGACAGGCCTTATTTTATTGGTCATGGAATGACCACACAGCTGGGATGGAGGGGGCTGCGATCATATCAGGATGCAGTGGAAATACAACAGCACAAGCAAACAATTACCTGTCTTGAGAAGTCAGGTTTCTGCAGAGAGCTTTCCATTTACAGAAAGCCCCTTTTGCTGTGTTTCTTCTTTTCACATTCTCTGTAAGTTCAACAAGCGTACACAAGCAAAGACAAAATCAAACCCTGCTGTTGCATTGTGGAGATAGAGAAAGCTTTCATGAACGATGAGCTGCCTTGCACACGACTCAGCCCAGCAGCTGTGGCTGTGTGTGCACTGACTATTTTGTGCTTGCACAGCAGTCCATTGTTGCTCTATGGTGCTTGGCTGTGAACGACAAGGGCAGGACTTGTCTCTGAGCACCCTGAGTGAGCACAAGGGGCTAGTAGCCCTTGTCCTGCTGGAGCTGGATGTATTGTGTTTAAAAAAGATATGTCTATATTACACTAGTCCAGAAAAAGCTTTCTTGCTTATGCTGGGGGGGGGGTGTGTGCATGTTGAACCCTCCTTATGTTAGTTTAGATACAGTTGTACTGCTCCCCCATTGTACAGGTGTGTCTCTGTTGGTGAAGGAGGGGATGAGGGACTGGAGATTGATCCTAAACTGGGCCTTTGGGTACAACCCCCATGGAACTTTGGAAATGTCTGAGGCCCTGGTTCTTGGGTGCTCTAACTCTGGCTACAGGAGATCCACAAAACCAGCCATGCTGTGTGACAGTAGCTAATGCCTAACACAGAGGCCTCTCTGACCGTCTCTGTAAAGTGCTGCAGTCTGCTTGTAAAAAGCAGATCAGAACTAGTTCTTCCACTGGAAACACTTCATGGAGCCTGTAATAGCAGGGCATGCTTGGGTACGACTTTGTGCTTTCTACAGCCGAGTTTTCCAGACTTCACACCTACTGAGTAAAAGGTGTAGATGTGTTCGTATAGCCAGACTGTGGGGGCCCACTCTGTGCCCGCAGCTCAGCAGCATGTTTCTCTCACCCTTTCAAATACAGTAACTCTGTTTTATCTCAGACCCTACAAACTTCCTGCAAGGGTGTCTAGGAAGATTTCTTGGTTTTATTCAGACTAATAGTCCCCAAATATCCGCTGTTCTGTTTTGGGATACAGCTTTAGGTTGTTGTTATTTTGCTTGTTCCAGTGATGCAACCAGTTCCTCTTTCCATCTATTACAGTGAGGAACCAGCCTTATAACATTTACCAGCACACTGTCTGCTTTTTCACTAATATCATTTCAAGTGAAGGGAAAAATGGGCTGGTTTAGGTGTTTGGGGTGTTCACCACTCTAGTGGCAGGAAAATTCCTGCCTTTCATAAGTAATTTCTTTTTGTAACTGGTTTGAAATCTCCTCTGCCTTGACTTGTCAGCGCAGAAGGGTTTAAATGGAAAGAACAGATGATAAGAATGAACCTTCTAGCCAGTACCGTTAAAGCTGTGGCCTGGCCTTGTTGCTGCTCTAAGCTTTGATGTATGAGACCTGAGCCTTTACTGACCTGCCAAGCAAAGATGGTCAGGTCAGATGAAGATCAGGCTGCAGCTCTTCAAAGGACCATTTGTTTTATAGGGACACTGAATGTCTAGGTTATTTTGCAGCACACTGGTGGGAAGAAATCACAATAGTCTCTCTTTTTCTATTTTTTTTCTGGTTTTATTTTTTTTTTCCATATCTTCATTTTCTCATCACCCGGAAAACGTGCTACCAGCTGAATGGTATTGAATGGGTGTTGGCCTCTAGAACTGAAAACGCTCTCTGTAACTGTTGTTTTGTTTTAAGACCACAGGAAACTACTTATCACTATCCATTAATGAGCACTTGGCTGGCTGTTTGTTACCTTGAGAAAAACAGATGATGAAGCAGAAAGCTCCACCATCCAGAGTCTACTGTTTTATCCCTCTATCAAACTAATACTGAACTGACTTTGTGCACAAAACACCATTTTCACTATCTGTGCTCACTATATTTTCTCATCCTCATTAAAATCTGCCAGAATAAGAAAGAATGAGCTAAATCCACAGTGAGCTCATTCTGTCTGGGAGGTGGGTGAGGCTGTTGCTCCTCCCAGTGGTGGTCAAGTCAAGGCTGGACCTTATTCATTCAATGGGAGAAATAATTGCACTGGAACGTCAGGTGCAGGATGGATTATTCTTCCCACTTTGTATGGGAAAAAGTGGTGGAGAAGACAGGCCAAGACACTGACCCATGTTCCCAAACTGAGCACACACAGGCTACAGAGCAGCAATCTCATCCCCACCCAACAGGCACGTCTGGCTGCAACAGCTATGTAAATAATTTAACAGTGAGATTTATCGGCTTCCTCCTCACCGTGGTGTCTTAGATTGCATTTAGTCACATTTACCAGGATAATTGCCCTGAACTTGTGTTCTGATGGCACAGTAATGTGTAAGAGAGGAGCTGGTGTCTTTAGGTCACTGATTGAAAGGGGAAAAGATCTCTTTTTCTCTCAAAACCAAGTGTGAAAGACTATTTTTCTCTTTTTTTTAAAAAAAAAAGAATTTTAGGGGGGGAAGTTTTCAAAGACACGATGGAGTATCTCTCTACAGGTTAGATTGAATTCAAGGCTCTTTGGCTGTAAAAGCTCATTGCTTTGCTCATTCTCACAATAATCAAATCGGTGTGTCAGACTTGATAGTTATACTCCATACAGGAAAAGGACATGGCAATTGTTTTGTGAGGGGGGAAATGGAGCTATCACTTGCAGATAACCTATTTATTTTTAAAAATGGAAAAAATTTACTTTTGTTTATTTTCTGCTCTGAGTAATTGAAGTATTTCTGTTTTTCATAGCCATTTTCTGACATGCAAATAGCAATTTATTTTTATGTGCGATAAATCCTTCCTGTGTGCTTTCCACTCTGTGAAACAGGGTTGGGGGAAATATGCCTTTTTCCCTGAAAATACTAATGACTGAATTAAAGCATGACTCAAGTGGGCACTGTTCTAAGCAATAATATCAAAGTTGTCACAATTGTGTGTGGGATTTAATGTTCCTGGATGATACTTGCATTTAGTCTGCAGATTCATGAGTCAAGGCAACTGTTAAAATCTCTCCAAACCTTGGGTGGGGCCCAAATAACTTATTTTGAGGTGTTAATAGAGTCATTTGAAGACACAACAGAGAACCAAACAGGGCCAGCTGGGAGCAGAGGTGATGTGGGCTGTTGCCTTGGGCAGCAGCAGCCTGCCAAGGGCACAGCAAAATGGTCATGTCTTCATCGCTTGCGCTGCCTCTGCCAGTGCCTGGGGAAATCAGGGTTGCTGCCGGTGCCAGGGCAAGGATCAGGGTGAGTGTGTGCAAACTGGGGCCAGCTGCTTCCAGCGGTGGCTGCCCCTGCCTGGAGAGTTCCCTGCTGACAGCAGGAGCTGCCTGTCATGAGCTGTGTCCTGGTTTAAGGGCATGCTTTTCCCTGGTGAACATGTGCAAACCGTGGTGGCTTTTTCAAATCCTGACAGATTTGTACCCTGTATAAGCAAGGTGTGTCTCTGCTACGTCCCTGTTACTTGTCTGTGGTGCAGCCTGGCTCCCCATCCTCCTCTGTTCTCTCAGCTGGGTTTTGATTGGGTGCCTGGTGTTCCCATGATGGCAAGTGATGATGGAGTTTGGAGCTCTGACAGCTCTGCAGTGAACACAGGGTAGCTATATTTTCTAGAAGAGGATGTTGTTTGAACATTTTTTGGTACATTTCAAAGTAAAGGTAAATTTCATTATAGTACATAGAATTTTTGTAATGAGAAAAAAACCCCCTTCATTAAAAGTTCAGGGCCCCAGAGACATGAACTTGATGTTCTGGGGTCAGTGTTGCTTGTGGCTGACAGGCTCCTTTTTGCTTTGACTCTCTTTGTCCATGCAGATAAATCTTGATTATGAACTCTTTGGCTCCCCTTTACAAAATGGTTGTGTCTTCCCTGATATTCCACAATGCTGGAACTGCACAGCAAACTAGAGTTAGAGAAACCTCTAGATACATGACCCTCTGCACAACACAAACATCAGTTCCGAGTGGTTTTCTAAAAGGTGTGTTCAACTTCCATAGTTTCATTTCATGACTTCTTTCTTCAATAGGAATTCTTACTGAATCAGTAACCCAGTCCCAGCAGTGCCCTCAGCAGAGAACTAAACAGTTTCCTGGGTAAAAAATGTTGTGTTGCCTCTGGAAAGGGATCATTTTCTGGTAATCCTCACACATGCCCTTCATGAAGTTGTATTAGAAGCAATTTTGTCCACTGCAGTATTGACTCATTTCAGGAGCAGTATGGAAAGTATTTCCTTTGAGAGTTTGAAAGCCAGAAATCATTTTGCAGTTGGTTGTAGGGTGGATACCATTACTTCTGAAAGCAGCAGCACAGGGCAGTGTGACTGGCTTGGAACAAACACCCCAAGCATTGCTTGCTTAGGTGGAGATATTTCTAACCACTTCATTCACCTTTCTTACATATCCACAGAAGTATTTATATGGGGGAATACATTGACCGTTTTTAACCCAGATTCCACTAAATAATGTCGTAACAGTCATTTAACACAGACAAAAAGTGGTGGCTGGGTACCAGAGACTGGCAAATACACAGTTACAAGTGAATTTCTTCTAGTAGTTGTAAAAGTTTCTCCTTTGTTGTTCTAAAAGCCAGCATTAAAGTCAGCGTGGACTTTATCCATCTTATGCATCTGTTTTAACAGATATTGCTGTGCAGCTGTAAATTGCTGGTTCAGTGTGGCTGATCCAGAGAGCTCTCATCAGTCAGCTGATGTGAGGCTGCTGAAACACGCCTTTTGTAACCTGTCCCAACAGCTCAGGAAGACACATTAGTGTGATAAACCACATATGTGGTATAAAATCAGCTAAGAGAAAAATCCAGGTCATTGGAGCTCTGTGGCTCTTTGTGGTGAGATTTCAGAGTCAAGTGCTTCCAGCTACTTCTATTCAAGTGCCTGAAATAAGATCTTGTTCAATTTTCAACTGAAATAAACCTCCCTACTTTTGTGTATGACTGAGCAAGACCAACAGGGTAAAAAAAAGAGCAAGACTCTTTGGAAAACATATCTATGTAGAATATCTGAAATGGCAGAAATGTTTCCAGGCTTTCCAGCTACATGGTTAGCTCCATGTTCAGGACAAAACCAGTATCTCCCACTGATACTGTGTAAAATGTGTGTGCATTTACTGGTACTTCAGTAGTGAGTGAGGCAGTGTATGTTATTATCTACATACATTTTGGGTTTATCTCTGGGCATGCTCCAGCACCTCAATGTCTTTCTTGTAGTGAGGGCCCCAAACCTGAACCCAGGATTTGAGGTGCAACCTCACCAGTGCTGAGGACAGAGGGATGATCACTGCCCTCATCCTGCTGGCCACACTCTTTCCTGGTCCTTTCGTGGCCACATAGGCCAGGAAGCCAGGATTGTCCTCCTTGTTGACTTTCTTCTGTTAAGCAGCACCCTCAGGCCCTTTTCCACTGGGCAGCTTTCCAGCCACTATTCCCCAAGCCTGTAGCATGGCATGAGGTTGCTGTGACCCACAGGCAGGAATGGGCATTTTGCCTTGCTGAACCTCATAGAACTGACCTCTGCCCATCCACCCACCAAATGTGACCGACCCTCGGAATGAACCAGATGACTGCAGCATCAGAGAGACTTCAGTACCTGGTGATGCACTTTAGGCCAAAGTGCTGCTTGGAAGGAAAATTAAGCCTTTTTTAAAATGCATATTCTTGCTCAATAGGTTGCATTATTGCAGAGGTGGATACTCTAAGTAATCCTAAGGCAGTTGTTGCTGTTATCTAAGCCCTGGTACTGCCATGGCATTGCCTTGTGGCAGCAGGAGCAAACCACCGAACAATGAATATTTAATGGAAAGGTTGACGTATATCTACAGTGAATCATTTGCTACAGAATTGTAAATAAAACAGTGTTTTCAATTCACTGCCTAGGGCTGTTTAAGTATACCATGTATGAGTTATGTCCACAGGGGAAAGGAGCTTAAGTTAGAGTAGCCCTGGCTGAAAATTTGTGAAAATGTAAATATATATTTTTATTTGATAGTGGTAGGTGTTGTCTGATTCAGCTTTCAGTGTAGGTATGTGTATGTTTATATATTTTCTTAAGACCAAATGCTAAATGTTTAGATGTGCCTGGTTCAAATTCAGCTGCCCAAACCCCTTATTTGTCCCCCCATCCTTTTCCTCTGCTGTGTGTGTGTGTTTGTATTAAACCAGTCTTCATGTAGGTGGTTGCACTGTATTTTCTCTCTTTGGACTTCTCACCTCAGTCCATGTCGATTGTGCTTTTTCATTTCCTTTTATTCTCCTTCACATTACTTCACACACAACCTCTGGACCCTGCACTGAATACAGGCCTTCCTCAGGGGACTGGAAGTGCTCTGATCATAGTTTGTAAGCTGTTCATGGACACAAGTGGATTTCTGCCCACAGCTAGCTCTCTGCTGATGTGAGGTGTCCTTGTACATGAGCCACTCAGATGCAGATGTTACAGCTGTTACTGCCTGATGTGCCCACGGGCCTTTGATTCTGTATCTGGGATATGGGGGACCGAGGTACTTATAATTTTTTTTTCTCTTCTTGCATTCAGACTAAAAGCACAGCTCACACTGACATTCAGTGGGAGGTGGGAATTCCTATGTTATACATGTGCCACATGTTCCAAATGGACAACTGGAAAATGAAACACGAGTACATTGAGGATGCTGCATTAGAAGGGGTTTGGGGCAACTCTGTTGTGTAGAAAAGTTGAGTCCAGTGATGGGTAAAGTATTTTTTTCAGAGTGGCACAGAATTGCCACTACTACAAGTCTAGCCTTTCAAGGCAATTTGGGAAACTGCTCCATCTCTCTGTCAAATTTATTGCTGGAATTACAGCTCTTGTCCAGGTCAAGTGTTTTGGCTGCATCCCTCTTTGATGTTCACCATGGGCACTTTTGAGTATCAGCCCCTCTCTACACTGCTCAATTCTAGGGCGAGGACCTCTGGGCCTGAACAAGGGAAGTTTCTCCACCTGAAACCTGAAGCATTTCCATAACTTCCCCGTGGACTTCAGTCGCAGCTCCAGAGGTTCCCATATAAAGGACTTGGCACATAGGTGTTTTTTCCTTTCTGCTGCTACACTCTTCCAATGAACTAACAGGAAGCAATTTAGGGCAACAAAACGGCCTCTTGCTTTGTCCTGTGAAGCTTCCAGATTTGTGCAAGTATGCAGGAAAG
The DNA here is from genome assembly GCA_013398615.1 of Brachypodius melanocephalos. Classification (NCBI taxonomy): domain Eukaryota; kingdom Metazoa; phylum Chordata; class Aves; order Passeriformes; family Pycnonotidae; genus Brachypodius; species Brachypodius melanocephalos. Next base: position 2,648,411 of record VZSR01003809.1, on the reverse strand, counting down.
CAGTCCATGACACCTTTGATTTGGATAAGAACCTTATTTCCAGGTCTACCATTGAAAGGAAGCACTACACATCTCTCAACTTCTGTGATTATTAGCCCTATCAGACCAGAGTCTGCTTTAACATGCCCCTTTTGTGTCCAAAGTTGAATTCATCCTGTAAACTGAAAGAGGCTGGAAACTGTGGGGAAACACTCTCTAACTGAGCACTGGATCCTGGGGTATACAATCCATGGGAAAGAATTAGGGTTTTTACAGGCATCTCCTGACTTTTTTGGGGATAGAATTTGCAACAGTTTATGTCTTTGAACTGAAGGTTATGGACCATGCTCTTGGTCTTTCAGAAGGAAGGGAACTAGCTTGCCTGAAATGGGAAGTTTTGTTCAGATTTTCCTCTCTGTGGTTATGTGATTTCTTAAGACTGACTTTATTGAGCACCTTCTTTGACAAATAGCCTCGTAAGTTCACAGCAACATGCTGCAAAATAGCACTAGTATGGAGATCAGTATCTAGCAAGATGGGCTTTTAAAGTGCTGTAGAAAAATAGCAAGAAAATAAGTGTATGTAAGACCAGAAGGACATTTATCCTACTAGCAAGTCTCATATGTACTCACTCAAGCTTACTGTGACATACTCTGTGGACCCAGCCTAATGGCAGAGACATTAAACTTTGACATTAGGGAGTGTGCTGTGTAAGCTGGCTGGGAGGGTACCCAAGAGGTTTTGTTTTCGGGTTTTTTTTTTTTTTTTGCCTATGGTATTTATGGTAAAGCAGCTTCGTTTTTCTAGGAATACATCTTATTTTGTTTCCTTCTGAGACCTCCGTTACAAGAAGTTGTTGATTTAAAACTATGGAGAAGTAAGCAAACAGTAAATTTCTGAGAAATGTTTCCATTCTGTTTTTCCAAATGCTGTAGGCATCTAAAAATCTCTCATTGTTCCATGTGACAGGAAAGCAGAGCAGAAGATCACTTTGGGGTTTTGGCAAACAGCGCATATTCATGGGGCCAAAGAGAGTGAGAATAACTTGGTATCACAGCAGCCAGGGAACAGTCACCCAATATTTGTCAAAAGAAGAGGAACCAGGAGAGACTCAAAAGTCCTCTAGCTTCTGACATCAAAATAGTTTGGAGGGTGAGAAATTCTCTTCTGAACAAATCCTGCTCCTCTTCCATCAGAAAGGAGAAACCAGTGTCCTAGTTGAATACAATAAGAGACTCTCTACCCCTAGCTGTCCCTGACTTGGTGTGAAGCATACAGGTGGAAGGTTCCCCTTCCTCATTCTCCTTTTGCTTGAATTTACATGAGAAGTTTGATTCCAGATTGATTTAATTTTCCTTTCCCCTGAATTTCGGTCGTTTTGACGAGAATCCATCCCAGTGCCATCGACTGTTGCTTCCTCAAGCCGCTGACACCAGCCTTTGCCTCGCAGTTCCTTGCAGGGCTTGCTGAGCCCCGAGGGGGTGGCAATGAGAGAGGGAGGCAGCCAGAGATGCCTTAGGCAGCACCGCCTTTGAGCTGCTGCTGCTTCAGTGCTCAGCCTGACAGAGAAACAAGATGGAAATTATTCAGGAGCACGAACCAAAGTGGAGGTGCTCGTGGTACCAGTGGCATCCCAGAGGCCTTTGGCAGAGGTTTATAGATGTCAACTTTTGTGTTTGCTCGGTGAGTGAGTCACTGTGGCTGCGCTTAAATCCTTAAAATGCCTTTTAAGCATTCACAGCAGCATTTTTTCCCTGTTCATGTGGCTGCTTTCAAATACTAACTTCAGGTACAGCCAGGCCTTTGCAAATCGATATGACCTCTCCTCTGCTGGGTAGAAGCCAGGTTTGACCCAGAAGATCTTTAGCCATGTTAGCAAAGTCCAAAACATGGTCTAATCTCTCTGACAGGTTTTAAAAACATAACCATGGATTTTTTTAGGTGGCTTTCCATTATAAGAGTGGGTTCTTGTGCAGATGGATCAAAATAGAGGAAAACCGAGCTTGCAGTTACTTGCAAAGTCAGACTGACTTTATCCCACAAATTTGCACTATAAGAAACAACAAACCTGAATTGCATGCCAGATCTTGACTCCATTTTTCATTGCTTCTCCTGTTCTAGGGGAGCTTCTACCTTGTCAAAATATGATGTGTGCAGAAGAAAATGCCAAAAAGAAAATCAAGCAACAAATGAGGTATTCTCATCATACTGAATTTTGTGGCGGAAGATGGGACTGTTCTCTGGGACACCGTGTACTAGAGATCATGGCATGGTATGTAATTTTAAACATTCTCATTGCCAATTTTGTTGTGTTAATTTTGGGGTGCTCTGCTGAGTTGGCACTGCCGGATGCAGGTTGTTCCTTATCCATTAGTGGCAGGAAATGTTGCACCAGAAGGGTGGATACAGGCACCCTGGCTGCTGGGCACTTGCAATAGGAGATAATTTCCTGAGTGGCATGAGACAGTGTGGTTTGTATATCATGCAAAAAGCCCATCTCTTGTGGCATTTTCCTCTGCTTGCTGAGTCCACTGCAGAAGAGTAAAAACATATGACACTTAAAAATAGGATATATCCTCAACCATTGCAAACGCCATCTGTTCTCAAAGAAACAACTGGTAGAAAAAAATAACCTTGGGTTGAAACCTTGCATGAAGTTGCCATTTAAGATAAGGGGGGTTGGCTTTGTTATTTTTATTTTTTTGGAGGTGTGGAGAAGGGCTGTTTGATGGCAACTGAAAGAAAACAGATATGTGGAACTGGAGTGTGCGTGTTACAGATATGCAGAGAAGTCGTGTCTTGAAGACCTGTTAAAACTGTGGGACCAAGCATCACAGTGACACTGGGAGGAACCCATGTGCTATTTTAAATCTGTTCGTGCAGGTGACTGCAGAGAGGTGTCTGCCCACCACCAGAAGGTGGTTTCTAGGGAAAATGTCTACATTCCCTGTCATAGACAGATAAGACCTAATTTTCCAATTGGACACAGTTCTCTGGTGAATGGTATGGCTTCCTCACCCATTCAGACTCCATCCAGACTGGTAGTGAGGAGTGAATCCTTAGCTTGGGGAATGCTGACTCCGCCCCCGTATTGCTGCTCCCCCAAAGCACACCCACAGCCATCACCTCTGGTAACAGGAGCGAAGTTTCTGAGCTTTGGCCATTCCCAGGAGTCATCACTGCTTCTTCTGGCCCTGTCAGAAGAGAATTTCATTTTCACATAGCGGCAATTTGCTGTTACCCATGGAATTTCAGTAACTAGTCATACCACCTGGCCCAAATCTGATGAAAAGTCCTGAAAGCCCACTAGTGGACTTGGTCACTTATGCTGTTTTGGGAAGACAGGTGGGATACCCTCAGCATCTACCCATGATTTCCTTTGGTGCCGTAAGCAAAGGCAAAAAGGAGCAACACATCTCCTGATGAGTTCAGACAGGTTCAAAACACCTGTGGGCTACATATAGCTGCAGTAGCTCATGGAATCAGCAGGCCTCAGTAGCAGTATAAAGCCTGTGTCTTGATAGTCTTGTATGGATCAGAAATCTGAAAATGGGATGGCTGCATTTCAGTGCTTCTGCCCCTGCTCTACACTAATGTGAAGAGCAGCTGACTTGTACTTAGGACACATGCCAAGAAACTGTGCATTAGGTAAAGGGAACACTGCATGGTGTTTGCTCAAATGGAATAGTCATGTTCCAAGGCAGTGTCCTAATCCTGTCAACCTCACTGTTTTTATGAGTTCCAAGTGGGACAACATGGTGAGGTAAGAAAAAGGCATTTTAATGAATAGGTTTGATAGTGATATTTCTGAATCGTTTCTTTTTTTTGCATCTCACAGCACAGGAATAGCTGCAGTGATGTGATGTTGCTATTTAGAATTGTTTTCAAAGTATGTTTTTAGTTTGGTGCCTGCAGTATTGAAAATTTTGCTTTGGAAATGAGTGCACCTAAGGTAAAGGCTGTGTGCACGCAGTTTCAGGCTCTGTCTCTCTGAATTTGGACTGCCATGCTTCTGATCCTCTTATCTCCAGTCTGAATATCAGAAGATTTGAAGGGTACTAGCTTGTGCTCAGCTTTTGTGACAAGCAGATGAAGGATGAGACAAATCTACTAAACACATTCTCTGCTTTGCAGGGGAGTAAGGCAATAACCTGCTTGCCAGTGTTTGGTCCTAGTAGACCCAACTCCTGAGATAAAGACCTTCTGGTACTTAACCCAGGGAATGAGTAATTCTTTTGTGATCTGCTGCCACAGCACATTTCTGTGTTCTGGCCTTAACTGTGAAGCAGGAAAACCTGGATGCATTGCCCCACTACAGAGAAAAAACCACTGTGACCCTGAGAGAAAAGCCTCAGGAATGATGTGGCTGGCATAGTTCACAGTGGTGGGAGAGCGAGCTTCTGATTTCATAAGTGACAAGACAAAACCCCCCAGTTTGCAAGAACTTTTTTTTTTTTGGTCAAACTCTTTCATACTCTAACAGTGTCACTAATTTACCAGTCCACAGACAGGACAATAACACCAAGCCCTGTTTGAAACAAATCATGCTGTTCTTGCAACACAACTCATAGTTCTAGATTTGAGCCTTGCATATGGGTCAACTACAGTTAACATTTTAATGCTCTAGCAACATTTGAAACACACTCTGTTTTTGTCTACCAGCTTTTCCATTTCTTGGCACTGATGGTCTTGATCTTCCGTGGCAGAAGGTCAATCTCTCTCTCAAATTGAAATAAAATCTTCTGTACTCTGAAATGTTAGATCAGCCTTATTATTATTATTATTTTCCAGCTGTCAAGCTTAATGCGTGTTTTAAAGCATCCTCCTACTTTAAAATAAAGCTGTGAAAAGTGAATATGTAACAGTGCATATATATTTACTGTACATGTATTTGTTTGTGAGAGACCAGGACTGAAAACTAAATTCTGTTACCCCCTAAATCTGATGCAAGTTCACCCCTTCTCACACCTTTAGATCTACCTGTGAAGTTTGTTAGCATTGTGCATCTTTTTAATGGGCTAAATGAAAACTCTGGTTTGGGGCAATACTAACTTTTGTCCTAAAACATATGAGTTGGCTTGTAGTACATTCCCGCCATGGGCTCCTGTGTCTGCATCCTGTCATATTCTCTTCTGTGACTTCCAACTCATGTTTGCCATTCTGCCTAATATTTAAACAAGTTCATTAGATACGGCCATGTTTTAAAAATATAAACCACATTTTTCAGGCTATGGACCAACATGTTAAAAACCATCTGTGATATCAACTGCTCAACTTATGCTCTCCGAAGAGCCTGCTCTACTTAAGGCAAATGCTCTGCACTTACAGAAAATAAAGATGGTCATTAAGTACCTCAACTCACTTTTGAATATTTCTGCTAAGACTCTATCGTTATAGCTTTTATTGTATCTAACCCTCTGTGTTCTTTTGTAGATGTGGTGGGGTTTAGTGCTTCTGTTATTCTTCCCAGTTATTTGTGAGCCCAGATGTGGAGTTAGATAACTCACTTCAAACACGTGACTTTGAAAACAGGTCATGAAAGTGGTGAGTGAAAACTAAACGAAATTTCACAACCTAAGGCTTAGGCAGAATGTCCCTTAGGCTTCAGGTTAACCATTCAGGTTAATGTCATTACCAGGAGAGACTTCTTTTTCCTGAAGCATTTGTTCCAGATCTATTTCTTTAGCCTTCTGCTCTGCTTGGCTGACTGTTTGTAGCCTATCCTTGCTCTTTTGTACATAAATAACTTGAACTGCTAGATATAGGATTAGGAATTATCTTGGGCTATTGAAATGGTCTCTAAAGAAGGTAAAAAATACTTCAGAGGAAAAAAGAAAAAATTACAGGTTGGATTTTTAAAGCCACACTGGTATGGCCATGCTGAGGGTTACCTAGAAATGTAGCTGTGTAAAATGCAGTGAAGCTGACATGAAAGTGAAAGGGAAAATGAATGTCGCACAAAACCTCTGTGTTTACAAAGTCACCTTCTGCACTGCAGGGACACTTTAAAGAGGAACATTAAGGGTGATAAACCTTAGCTGTAGAGCTCTTCTGAATTTTAGTCCTTTTAAACATATTTGATGTTCAGTACCTTATGCCATATGAGAACAACAAAAGACTTCTCAAAACAGCAACCAAAATGCTGGCAGCTTGAGGTAAAAATTCTCAAAAACTTTCTCCTTTCTTGCTCATTATGTCTTGTTCCTCCCCTCAGCCATTGTAAGTGGTGGGAATCTCGATTTTACTGTTGGAGCAGATGGGATTTCTGCAAGTCACTGAGGATTTCTACTCTGTTATTTAGTTCAGAGGAAAAAAAACCCCAAACCTCCTCCCCTGCCCTGCCTCAGTCAGGGCTGTTTTCTTTTTAGACTAATGCTTGGATGTACTCCTTGGCTAATGGAACCCTACTTTCAGGTTCTTCAGTTGTGCCATTTGTTCTGCTCCAGCCCTCCCCCCCAAGAATTTGAGCTGAGAACAGCCACCATCACCTATTATAAATTTGTTTTCTCATATTTTAACTGCTACAGCAAAAATGAATGCTTCACCACAGGTCAGGAACCAAGTCTACCCTTAAAAAGCTGTGGACTCAGTTCTTATTGGTGCTCAGACCCTTTTTTATGCTCTTGTTGTGCCATTAGCAACAGAAAAGTTTCTTTGCCCTTGCAAAAATGCTACAATGGATTTTGACATGCGTAAGAATCAGGAACCAAGTATCTCCAAGTGCTGAATGATTTATGAACATATATTTAGTTAAAGGACAGATGACCACAGCATTCCCTGTTTTTCTAATGCATTTTTTTGCAGTCAGACAGTAAAATGTTGAATGAAGCAGAGTGTCTGAAGGCACACCTATATAAATTAGGGCTGACAGCCTCCCCTTTTCTAGCCACACTCTGAGATCTATGCAAATTCTGCACTGCTCCATATCCAGCCAACATGGAGCATGGACAGTGAAAAGTTTGTGTTTGTGCCAGCCTGTCTATATGTACCCTTCCACTTTCTCCAGTTACCCCAGTGGCTTGGGTGTCTCTTGCAAAGCTGCTGTCAGCCCCTCAGAGTGACCCATTCTTCCATTAAAGATTTTAGATGTCCAGAATATGTGGTTTCTGTTGTTGTGGCTTCTTGCAGTTCTGGAAATCCCAGTATCATCTTCATGTGAGACAGTTTTGACAATCACGGTTTGGGTAAAACATGTTGAATCACACTGTACAAACTGTACAAATTGTCCTTGGTCATGCATGTACTTGGCAGTCCACTGAGCTTTGCTCAGCCATCTGCTTCCACCAGGTTCTTCCTCAGAAGAACAGCTTATCACTTTGGTCAAACAGGACCCCAGGGTCACTCTGTACTTCTAGCTTTTCCTAGAAATACCTGTTTTCATGTCTGATTACTCTGGCTTCAGAATTCTCTGACTAGTTGTTGGCATCTTGTCATAGGAGAGACCCACATTTTTTGGCTTAATCTGGTCCATTACTGATAGAATACAGTAATTAACATAGTAATGTAAAACAGCTTTGGGACTGGGATGGCCCCCACATTTCAATTTCGTATGGCTGATGTGTATTTTTGTAAATATATCAGTTGAAAAGGTTCATAAGACTTCCCTGTTTCAGTTCTTACTTGCCACATTTATTTCTGGGTTGTTTTGTTTGTTTGTATCACCTTAAAAATTCCCTTTTCCTGTTGAGTTCCCAGCTCACCAAATGAATATGTCAGCATCCGTAATAAAATACAGAGACCTCATTAAAACATCTTTCTTTTTAAAGTAGTTGGGAATGTCGAATTCTGATGGCATAGTTGGTGGCTGACTTAACAAGATAGCAAAGTTTCTTCAGAGCGGAGGTCTGCTGCTGTGCCAGGCTGATTAACTCTCCCATATTATGACTGTGTGGTCACAGCTGAAATGAAAAAGATGACTGTGTGGTCATAGCTGAAATTAAGATGTTAAAGTAAATTATCTTTCCTCACTTCACTTGAGTGTGTGGCCAAGTTAATCAGCAGCATGGAGGTGCTGCGTGACACACAGAAGGCATATCTTATTGTCACCTTTCACAACAGTGACACTGTAGAGGCACAGAACTTTATTGTTGAGAACACTCTCAAATTTGTTGCCATTATCGCACTAGCTGATCATGTAAAGATGGTCTGAATTGTGAGGTAATGTTCTGCTTACTGAGAGAAATGTCTGAACAGAAACACAAACTCCCCTTGTGATTGATGAAGTTACCCAAGGTTCCCAGAAGCCAGTGGGAATCTGAAAAAGTTGCCTTATTGAAGAAAAAAAATGTAGTCCTAGGACTCAAGGCATGTTTAGCTATGCTTTCCTTAAGCAGCTATTTCTGTTCTTACTTTCAGGGTATGCTAGTAAAGCAGATTCTGGATTAAGATCATAATTTCTTTTTCCTAGCTGGGAAATTATGTATTTTCCAGTGAACTCCCTTTCTTTCCTGCCTGTAGTCTGCAGTCTCAGATGGTAATAATGATTTTAATGTTTCTGGCTGAGAAATGTAGTCATTAATATTCTCATGCAGAACTCACAGCAGTGACTGTAAATTACACGGTACTCTGGAAACACAGCGGGAGGCGTTTCCCTCCTTGGACAGTTTATTACAGGGCCTTCATCCCGTGGCATATTACCCATATTTAATTTGCATGTTGAGTAATATCACTGTGCCAAGTAACAGCGTTCTCCTGGCTAGTGAGAATGCCTGTCTGTGACTTCATGTGTCTTCCCTCTTGGTCTGCAGCTTGTCCCGTGTGAGAGCAACAAGATAACAAGTCGGGGCTGAAATTCTCGAATGCCTCCTAGGGATGTGCCTTCTGCTTTTAATAGGATTTATAGGGATTAACTCTTCCTCAGGCTTGAAAAGATCTACCCTCTTGTCTTTACTGAGAACAATATAATAGGTTTCAAGAAGTTCCTTTTGCTTTATCTGTGGCCAATAATTTGGATGTGAGATGTTATCACTGGCAGTATGGGATTTTTTACAAATAATCATTGAATCTGATTAAACACTTAGTGGACATCAAAGAAGGATCCCTGTCTGAACTTCCTGTGTTCATTTTGGGAAGAATATGTTTGGCTGGGATAACTGCTTTACTGGAGAACATTCTAGGGGTTGTTTCAAATAGCAGTGGCAAAGAACAATGACTGTTGCTTAATCAGAACAAAATAAGACACATTTGCCTAATGAAGATACATTCAGCTGGAGCCAAGTCTTTAAGTGGTGCTTAAATTCATATTACAATCTAAACTTTTGGAAGTTTCCAAATAAGTGTTAAATGAAGATATAAAGCAAGAAATATTGCGTTGGGGATTTTTCTGTGTTGTATTTTTACATCTCTTAAAAACTACCTGGACTAAGGTTTTTAATAGCCTTTTTTACAAGTGTTAAAATATAACAATTTACTGTTCATCAAGGTGCCTCAGTTCAGAGGATTTTAGTGCACTGTTATTAGCATGTAAAAGCACATTTTTTTCATGTGCCCCAAGTTCAGGGTGTTTCTCTGCGGGCAGTTTTTCTGCACATGCTTGCAAAAGCTGTGACACAGTAGTGTGTCCTGCTGTCAGTCACCCGGTGGAGCAGCAGGTGGAGGAGGTGATGTTTTCAGGTGCTGACCCATGCTCAGCTTGTGGTTTCAGAAAATGGTACACAGCCTTTTGCTAGGACAGCACTCTTCTCTGAGGTGGGTGGGAAGGGACTTCCATGCACATGGAGATAAAGGCACCAGAGTGCTGGGATGGAGGGGAAAATCCCTCAGAGAAATGGAGGAGTTGGTGGAGTTGCTACAGAAGTGGGGAAGTGGGATTTTCCCCTCTCTTTCTCCTGTATTTTCAAGACCCCATCAACATGCCATCCCCATGGGGGCGGGGAGGAGATCTGAATGATAAGGTTGCTCAGCATTAGTCTTTCACACCTGAACACTGTCTGTGAAAAACTACATCTTCCTACCAATAAACCAGCTGCTGTCTGTAGCCTTTGAGGTAAAGAAAAACCCAGAAGTTGTGTGTGTACTGGACAGGTAAGAGAAGGGCTGCTGGCAGATCACATTCTGTGTGATAAAATGAGATCAAAGACACATTAGTGCAAAAAGTCTGACATTGAACAGACCTGTAGTGTCTGTCAAGTGGGGTGTTAAGGTGTCAGATAAGTTTTGGCCACAAATATTTTGTCTCTGGTATTTTGGATCAGATGCACTGATTTAATCATGAATGAGAACTGGAAAATGTTGCTTATGGGATCATATATATACATATAGGAAATGACCCTGAGACTCTTATCTTAGATCAACAGCTTTATTTTACAGTCACACAAGTACTCTGTGCTACTCTGAAACATCAGTCTCATTTGGCTAAACTTCCTGAAGTAGTCAACCTTTATTTTGGCCTCAGAAGGTATTTGGCTTTACAAAGAAAAAGTTGATAGTTTTAACAGATGTATATGCTTGTTACATCCCTACTTGTATACCAGTGAAGTCTTGAAAGCACTTACACATCTTATCTTTCACACAGTCCTGAGATAAGGGAAGATTTCCATCAAGCATCTTCCTGGCCCTCAGACCTAAGGTCAATAATCTTCCTACTCTCTTACTGTGACATAATTCTATAAAGCCGTTGCAGCTACAAGTGTATAAATGAGTAGGCTGAGGTCCATGCTTTGCGAGTTTTCTCCCCAGCAGCATAGGGCTGGTTTTCCCTTTGGTCTGGGAGGATGCACACTGGGTGATTTTCCCAGCCTTGCTGCAGTGTGATGTCTCAGCTGGCAGAGCAACATGTTTCCATGGGGCAGCAAGCCAGATCTGAGAGCATCCATGTGCTCCTTCCTTCCCTGCCTGTGCATTTATTTATGCAGGCAGACAAAAAACTGCTGCACAGTGGGTGGACCTGGGGGCTCTCTGGAGGCCATGGAGGAAAGTGGGCATGGCTCTGGCTGTATGCTAAAAAGTCAAATTTCTCAGATCATCGTGATTGACATCTGAGGCTAATAAATGAATGAGAGCTGGGGAGGAGCTCTGTGGAAAGGGACTTGGGTTCGGTCTTGGTGGACAAACAGCTCAATCTGAGTGAGCAGTGTGCTGCTGCTGCTGCTGCAGCAAAGAAAGCCAGCAGGATGCTGTGCTGCATCAAGAAGGGCACCACCAGCAGAGATGGAGAAGTCATTGTCCCTCTCTAATCAGCACTTGTCAGGCTGCACCTGGAATACTGTGTTCAGTTTTGGTCCCCATGATGCAAAAAAGTATGCACAGTCTGGGGAGGGTCCAGAGAAAGGCCACAAAGATGATCAAAGGCCTGGACAGTCTGACACATGAGGGAAGGCTGAGAGAGAAATGGATGTGTTCAGCCTTGGAAAAGAGGCTTAAGGAGACCTCATCACCATGTTCTAGTATTTCAGGAAAGATGGATATTCCAATTTGCAAGAAGTCATATGGAAAGGGTACAAATTAGTCTCAGGAAGATTCCAACTGAACGAAAGCGGGAAGTTTTTCACAATGAGAACAAACAGCCCTTGGAATTTTCTTTCACTGGAAAGTAATGCATTCCCCACAGTATCAACCACTTTTAAGATTCAGCTGGAAAGGGTGTTGGGCTGTTTTGTCTAGACTATGCTTTACCAAAAATAGGTTGATATTCTATTATTCTATATAATAAATTACTTTCAACACCATTGTTCCAGCTACCCTGTGAACAAGCAGTGCCTGGTGTCCTGCATTATTTTTTTTTCTACCTTGCAGTCTCTAGGCTGTCCTGCATCCCTCTAATATCAAGAACAATGGGCAGAGTGGAGGTCAGTCTCTCAGTTAGTTGTGTTTTAATGCAGCATACAGAGAGGATTTTATCTGGGGAATAACTTAACTGCATTTTAGGCAGATTCCTTGAAATCCAGAAATTCACTGTGCTTAACACATGTGGAATGTGGCACTTAGCTTAAATGGAGACTCCTCTTTCTCCTCGACTGGGAACCTCTTTAAATCTCAGCACACTTACACGCTGAAGGTCGGGCTCATTTGATGTGTGCCCAAGCTCTCCCTGGGTGGTACAACACATTGCTGCCTCTGCACAGCTTTCCTTTTAATCTGCTGTGCTGGGGTTTTCAGCAGTGAGACTATTGCAGTCTCTCTGCAATACAGTCTCTCTGTAAAGAAACACTTTACACTATTTTTGTGAGTAAAAGGGTGAATTAAAAAAAAAAAAAAAAAAAAGCATACCACCTGTCTTTCTAAACAAACATGTGGTTGGGCCTTGATGTGAATCTCTAGTTTTGCTGAGGTATATGTTGATATGCTAGATGTATGAAGAGAGGTATTTTCTTTTATGGAACATATACTGTCTTCTAATTCTCTTTATTATGGTAAACCTCAAGTCAAGCCAAGTTCAAATTCCCATTTTGGTTACCCAGCCTTCTTTCCCAAAATAGTACAATGCTGAGTGGAGGCAAAATAATTTATTGCTGTCACAGTGGAGGATACTATTAGTGCAGTAATAATGTGAGGATTCCTAGTTAGTGGAGTCAATATTTCAGGGCTCAATTTCAGTTTCATTCATAGGTCAGACTAAGTTCAGCCAACAATTTAAAGGCTTAAGAAGAGCCTATTAAAACGAAGCCTAAATGACAGAGGTCATAAAAAGAAAGATTTCTGTCCTTCAGTGTATCAGGGTCTTCTCCTTTTGTTTCCAGGTCTGCTTTGGTTCACACCAGTCACAGACCCATGTCTCATTCTCAAGATGTCAAATTACTAGGAGTCAGAGATGTAAATTTCCTTAGTCTGAAACTTCCTTGAAACCTGAGGCATGTGTTAGGCATTCCAAGATCTTTGCTTCAACCTTACAGATGAAACTGATTGTATTTGAGGCATATCTGCAATTACACTGATTGACTACTCATATATGTTATGGCTGTATAAAAATTATTTATTTATTGTGTTAGCAAAGGAGAAACCAACATCTCTTATGCTCTCCAGGTAAGGAATAGCTTGTTGGACTAAAGTCCATGAGGGAGACACATGATAAAGTTCCTGTTCTGTTGTTCCCTTATATCTTGGATGAGATCTTGGAATATCATCAAATAACTGCTGCTCTAGCAGTTAAGAAGTCTTATGCGAGAAACCAGGATGATGATTTTTTTTCAGAATCAGCATTTTTCTCAGTTTGGTCAACAGAATTTGTGATGAAGAACTTGGTAACCTCTAATGTGAATAGCTTGTGTAAAGAGATCTGGCCATTACTGGAATGCAAGATACAGTTCCAAGGGAAGAGAGATGCAAAGATGGATTGCCAGGCTTTTGGAAAGGGATAGAAGCAATGAGCCTTCACTCATTTCAATACATACCTTTACAATCCTAGTATTTTCTCACTGCTGAAGCAAAACAATTACTGTCCTCAAACTCTTGTTCTACCATGGCATGGCAATGTATCTCCAAGTAATGCAAATAATGAAAGGTCTGGGTGCATCTTCCAGCAGTATCACGCTGCATCGTCCCATGGAATAGCCATGATTCACCAACTCTCAAATCTTTTGAAGTCCTTGGTATCATTGAAGACGAAGGTTATAAATCATTTTGAGAGCAGCTGATTTAAAGTAGAGAAATTTTCTCTGAGCAGACAAATTTAAAAACACATTTATTGCAGTTTTTCAATTTTATATCAGAAATGTCTGAGCATATCCCATTAAATTTCCACTTCTTGTATCAAGTATTTATTATTTTTACAGAAAGTTGTAACTAGGTTAGAAAGCACCGCTAGGTCAATTCTTAATTTGATAATAACAGCCTGAAGTCCCAATGCTGACCACTGATGTGTTTCTTCAAACATGTCATTTGAACAGTGCTGGCTGTAATGGTAATAACAATCATGGAGGTCCACACAAGGAAAATATGTTTATGTAATAAGTCAAATTGGAGTACTCTTTCACGTATCTCTTATAAATACACACTAGAGCAATAGTCACTGGGTAGATTTATTGTTGTGATCTGTCAGTAAGAGACTACAGATTATTTTATTATTATAATAATACTATATATTTGTCTATCTACAGATTATTATATTATTATTATGGTACTTGTTAAATCCAGCTTTGCAGGGCCAGGTCTCTGGCTGACCAACAGATGCTGTATTAATGGGAATAGTTGCCTTGAAAGAAAATGCATCTCTTGGACTGCTAGTGAAGAAAATAACAGGCTTCAAAGACAAGGCAAAAATTCAACCATCACAATGTGTGAGAATGCATTGCTTAATATTACAATGTTCCACAGCTGGAGAAAAATTAATGTGATGGTTTGCTGGAATACCATAAAAAAAGGTCACCTAGACCTTTGCCAACCTCTTCTGATCAACAGTCATTTTTATAAATTTTCAGACAGGCAGAAAAGTTATTTGGCTCTAAAAGCTGAAAGAAAACAATGGGGTGTTTGAAATGAGGTGGCTCCGATTTTCTGAAATTCTTTGGAAACGTTAATGTCTAAAGTGTTAATTTTTAAGCAGCATTTGGGCAGCACCCCATTACTGGCTCAATAAATGTATTAGTGGCGGTGTTGTGCCCCCCCAGAAGAAAGGCACCTTTACATTCCTCAAATTCATTTTGAGTGGTGACTGTGCAGCACTAACCACGGCTGCAGCCAAGCCACAGCAGGCTTCATACCTTAATACCACATGATTCCAAAGGTTCATGGGTCCTTTTTCAGAAGCCACTCTACTTACAAGAGCAGATGCGCACCTTATCTTAAAGGTTGAGCTCTGCCAGGTCACGTGTGAGAGCTTCTGGAGCTAGCACAGGGAAAAACTCTCCTACCTCCTCACATCCCTTCCCTGGACTTCTCACACTACCTGGCTTCTGACCAGCTAGCTCTCCTGGTGGCTCTGTTTTCTCAACTTACACTCTTCTAATTTTGGCACATTCCAGGCGTTATCCTGAAATGCTTCTCTTAATATGGTATGACACTCTTTTCCCTCGTGTCAATGCATGCTCTCAGCTCTAGAGTGCCACATGTCAGAGCCCTCTTCACCTCTCTGCTGCAGCTGCAGCTGAGCAGTGTGTGTGCCACAGCCTTTGATATTCTTGCTTATACAGGGGAGAACTTCTGCTTGGCATAGCCCACCTTACATTAAAGAGCCATTCTCAGTAGTGGCCTACATTGGGGATCTTACAAAGAATTTTAAAAACCATTTGACAGGGTGAAGTGAAAATATTTCATACTCTTTCATACATCATTTTGGACTACAGGATTTTCGACTTCAAGTATTTATATGCGGAATCAGTTAAAAAATTGCCTCTCTCTTTAAAAAAAAATTTTTTTAAAAAAACTATTTTAAATCCCGTTTTCCCTTGGCATTTTTTTCCCTGCTCACTCCTCTTTATACATACATATATGTTTGAAAATGAGAAGTAGAAAAATAACCTTTTTTTCTCAATTTGAAGGGATGATGCCTATTGAAAGGATCTTAATTAAAGTAGCAACTGTTAAAAAGGACTATTTCACTTTAATAATTCAAGTTTTGCTTGTGAGAATGTGAAAGGAAATATTTTTTATAAACTTGAGATTTTTGTAAAAGCTTGTTTTTACTAGTTCTAAAGAACTGGGTAGCACTAATTTGACATTATTTCTGGGAGATTGGACAGTTGAAAGAATAAAAATGGTTTTAGGTTATCTTGGTTTTTTATTGTTACTTTGCTTAGAAATTAACATACAAAAATTTGATTGCCTTCAGAAGGCTTCACAATCATTATAAATTGCTCAAATCTTGTTGTATTAACTATTAATTTTGGAAAATATTACTTATTATCCCAAACTTATCTATATAGTACCTGATCCTATTAGAAAACACAGCAAAACAGAAATCCAAGCCCCAAGTTTCTTAGGAACTGAAACATCAGTTCCATGGGGAATTCCATTATTTCTAATGCATTTGTCTGAATTTCAAAAGAGAAGCCAAATATTGTTTATTTATTGGAAAAACAAGAATTGCTTTTCAAGTAAAGGGAATGGAAGTGCTTTGGTGTGATAGTGCCAAATGCCCATTTTTTTCCCAGTGCTTTTATTCATTCTGTATGCATTTACTTCAAAATTAGATTAAGATATCAATACCACTAGATGTATGGTAATGGAATGTCCTGAATCAGGCTCTTTAAAATGAAAACTGTGTGCCCATTTCCCCAGTGAACTTCTCTTCAGGATGAGGGTCTATCAAAACAGCCTGGTTTGGGACTTGATCTCACAGGCATCAGGGATGGAAAAAGGATCTCCCACAGACTGATGACATCTGGAAAAATCTTTGGCTTGTAGCAGAGTGGCGATCAGATAGTCACAGCCCTGGAGATCACTAAGGGATTTATGACATACACATGGCCTCAAAGCATGGCATCTGAAATGACATGTTCATCTTGAAGTGAAGGAGAGGCTTCCCAGCAGCGTGCGAAAGAAATACTCCCACTGTTTCTGCCATAGAGTACCTGTGAATCAGCACTTTCCTATTTCTCTGTGTCTTTTGAAATTTCTCTGTGCAGAACATCCTGCGGTTGGAAAATCACAGGCGTGTCTGCAACCCTCCAGAGGAGACAGGGTGATTCAAAGGCCCTCAGACTGTGATGGAAAACAGAGAACAAGAGCTCAGGTGTAAACTGGAGAGAACTTTGCTGCCAGCGAGGCATCCTTTGAGGTGGTTGCAGCTCAAAAGGGTTGAAATGAGAAGAGCCAGAGTTTGACTAGAAGCCAGGAAAAAGACCAGCTCGGGTCATTTTACCTACCACGTTGTGTGTGGGGGATCTGTGATCGAGCACTGTCTCTGCCTGCTCTGAAATGGTGTAATTGGAGAGATACAGCCTTCAAAGGTCTCCCTGCCTGAATGGCAGCTGCTAGGGCTTGCTAGGCACCCCTGATGGAGGAGGACTCCGGAAACTACCCCAGCAAAATGCTGCAGCTGGTGAGAGAAATATGCATGCAACAAATTGCAGCATTGAGGGAAGGAGTCTTTGTGGAGGGATAGAAGAGTATGGAGAAAGAGACCAAGCTGTTCAAAGGTATGAAAGCAGCAGCTGAATAGAGTTGGACTCCTCATCCTGTCAGTGATGGAGTGCCATGACAGGGACATAAAATCATGGGTCTATGCTCCTTGGTGACTTGAAGATGGCTTCCAGTTTTGTTATTATTCTTAGTTGATATTTAGATACCCAAAAGCCTGAGGAAACCTCCTGTACTTTATACATCACATTCTTGACATGTCTCAGACACAGCTGAGAGTACTTATTTTGCAGACATTTATAGATCATGTGAGGAGGAGATGCAGGAAGCAGACATATTCAAAATGGATAATGGAACTTGGAATAACAACCATTCAAAAGGGTGAACTGAAATCATGGCCAATACATTCATCATCACCGCTCCATTCTGAAGAGAATGTCAATGCCAAAATGGTGATATTTCAGTACTCTGCTAATAATAAAAACAAGCAGAGAGAACTGTTGCTATTGGAAGAGAAAATTAAATGTGAGTAAAGAAAAACAATTTCTATCACTTTCTTAGAAATTATCCCATCTTCTCAGTGCTTTCATCAGAAATGTGCACTCACCTATAATTTCCTTCCCCCAAATCCTAAATGAGAAAGCCCCCAGTGGGTGATGAAGACATTGCAAAATTTTAGTCTAGCTGCACAAGGTATTATCTGATGTCAAAATCCTTGTTCAGCAAGGGCACAGAGTTGATAAATTTCTGGGCTCTTCCTTTAACCTCCCCAGACTTCTTAGAGCTCTTGCATAATTGCACATTTCACAAATCTCTAACTGTAACAGAGAAATTTGGTGCCCTGAGGTCAAGATTTAGTTGAGTTCTGTCATCATTGAAGCCTGCTCTCAATTCTGCTTTTGGCAGGCTGACTGTCTGGCTTTAATGAAGGTGATCTGTGAGAGCTCCAGATCTGAAGACATAAGCAGAAAATTCACAAAGCTGAAGCTAGATCATTTGAAGGCAAATCTAAA
Source organism: Brachypodius melanocephalos (assembly GCA_013398615.1). Taxonomy (NCBI): domain Eukaryota; kingdom Metazoa; phylum Chordata; class Aves; order Passeriformes; family Pycnonotidae; genus Brachypodius; species Brachypodius melanocephalos. The sequence continues at coordinate 2,630,466 of VZSR01003809.1, read as the reverse complement.
TACTGCAAATGTGTGCCAGTAGCTTTCTCCACAGGTTTTGGAAGTTAGATAGAAATTTCTACTGAAAATTTCAGCTGTCTTTTAATGGTTACTGCTGTGGCTAACCAGGTTTGGAGTGAGTCTGCTGACTTGATTTTGTTGATCCCTTGAGCAATAAATCTTGCAGTAGAAAGAAGCAGAAAGCAGAAGGTTTCTAATGGAATTTCCACCTAGAAAATTTCATTTGAGACATGCTCATCTATGGAGGACCTGATCTTTCAAACAGCCTACTCCCTGATTCCTTCCATCGTATTTGCTGGCACCAAGCACTTTGTGTGGTCAGGAAGGCAGAGGCTCCTTCATATCAGAAGGAGAGAGCACCAGGCAAAAGTTTCCTCTAGAAGTAGTCATGCAACTTAGAGGCAAAATTCATCCCTTAAAAACTGATGATCCAAGTGAAGTTATTATTTCAATACTGTTACTGATCTGGTGTTAGAGAAGCAATGTCATTTCTCTGAACAAAATTACTCAGCTCCTTCTAGAAGAAAGAACTGAGCTCTGGTGATGACCTCTGATTGTTCCTGACATACTAGGGTTGGCATGGTGTCTCAAAGGACCTAGGAAAAAGCAGAAAGAACTCCTAAATAATTAGGCAGTAAGGAAAATGCCCTCTTGTCATAAAATTTCCCTTAGCCCTATGTAGAAAAGGTTCTATCTGTCTGAGTAAGTGTTAACTTCTAGTTTAAGAGTTAAAGGCAGGATGATATTTACTAAACTTCTTTTAAAAATAAAGCAATTTATGTTTCCAGTGCAGAGCTACTCAGAGAAGGTGTGTTGCTTTTGAGACACATTTGGCTCAGCTCCCACCCTTGGAGTATGATAATCAGATTTGGATAAATACACATGGACTTTTCTCTTCTGGGAGTGCTGGACCACATCATGCTGAAATGGCAACAGCTGGAAATATATTTGATTTTCATCAAATCTATTTGAATGATCTTTCTTACCTTGGCAACAGTATCAAGGATCCTTGTCAATCCTTCCAAATGTGGTTTCTCGTTCTGTGGTTTCATGGTTCCTTTATTGCAAATTCACCTGGGCCAAATTCTTACTCAGCTTTCTTTTGGGAAAAAAAAAAAAAAAAAAAAGAAGAAAAAAAAAAAAAGTCACAGAAATGCCTCTAAGGACTTGTATAAATGAATGCTCAGGAAAAATGCAAGCCAAAATATTTGATCTACTTTAAGAACTATGGAAAACTGCATCCCTTAGTTGTCCCATGCCTGTCCTACCATCGGTTTCTCCAAACTGCAGGTGTTTGAGGGGGTTTTTTTCATTTTCACTGTTTAAACTGAATTCCTTCATAGGCTGAGTAGCAAGGTGAAAGTTCTCCCATTCAATACCCCTTTTAGTTCAAAACCGCTGACATTACTGGCCTTGTGTCTCACTAAATACTCTGCAGCATTTCCATCCTCTTTTGGATATTGTATTTGTGGGTCTCTCCTGGGCATTAGAGTTCTATTGAAGGGCCAGCTGCATGAGAAGCCACTGAGGAGTGTCTTTCCATGACCTTGTAACTCTTGAGTCCTCTATTTTTTCCTCCATGGCTCTAAGTAAGGTATGCAATGGCTGGGTTTTTACACATGTGCAGAACAGACTTGTGGAATGGGTGGTATCCCATAAGGTTGTCCCATCCTTCTAAGGTTAAGAAAGTGTCTGTCTCTCTTTGGGTTCTCCACTCAGAGTTCCCTGAGCTCTTAAGGCACCCTGAGCACCATCACATGGGTATTTCTTGGGAGAGTTCTTGAAAGAGAAACCAGCTCATGGCAGTGTGTTAGTGACCATCCTTACGTTTTTATGTAGTCCCTATGTGAAGAGAATTGGTGCTGGAATACTTCTGTCCTGTGGCTGTGTGTGCATGCAAACAGCATGCACAGTCACTCTGGGGGTTCATGGGCTGTGTTTGGGGTGGGCTCATACACATTATTTGGGCTGTGCCCCTTGTACCTCTTGCAAGCTATGTGGATTTTGCTAGAGCAGAACTCAGTAGAAGTCATTGAGAACTATTTTACACAGATTTGGAAAATACGTTAGGACTGTTTTCATTTCCTCATGAAGACAAATGCTTTAGTTAGATGTTCTTGGAAGACTTAGAATTATAAAGCAACCCCAAAATCCCAGAAAAATTTAAATAACCTCAGGACACTAAATGCAAGCCTCAAGACTTTCCAGGGCTTTGACTAAGTTCTTTCTTCTTCCTAGAAAAACTGAATATTCTTCATATCCTTTGACTGAGAGCTCTTATTTCAGTGTTTGCAGGATGGGAGATGAAGAAACTATAAAAAAGTCAGGACTCCTGGGTTGTAGGGTGGGCAACTCACTCAGAGCAACAAGAAGAGGTTGATTTGTGGCCTGCTGCTAATTGGAGTTATCCATAAATTGGTATATGTTATCCTGTAAATTGTAGAGAGACGGATTTATAGACAGAGCACAGGGGAAGATGAGGGAGAGATTATTTTGGTAAAATTCTCTATGATTTATTGTGTGGTGATCCCAGCCATCCCAATGGACATCACTTTCACACAGTAGCTAAGGTCCTGCAAATATGCAACGAGAAGGTTCCTGCAAATCTGCAAGGGATTGTTACTGGCCATTTTCCTCTCTGATTCACAAACATTTGCCCAAGAAAAGGAGGTAAAACTTTAGTAAGTGGGAAAAAAAAAGGAAAAAAAAAAAAAAGCTTTATTAAGGCTTTTATTTGTGGCAAAATATTCTAAGAAAACCTGTTTTGTACAAATGATGTTTCATATCTCCCTGGGTTACTTTCTTTCTTCTTTTGTGAGATGACTTTATCATCTTCCTGGGTATTTTATCATTATAATGGTTGTGGTTGGTGTAAGGGAAGGGTCTTATGATTAATATTTTATTATAGCAAAGATCAGGTCAATAATTTGTGCTCTCTTTTTAAAATTTAATTTAATATAGGCTGCTTCTTTTCCAGGGTTGGTAGCTTCCTCCTCAACTTTTCTGTCTACAGGTCATTTACACTCATGTAGATTTTTCTTTTACAACTCTTGATTTAATATTGATGCTGCGACTTGGAAGGAGAGCTCCTTCCAAGAGGAGGGGACAAGATGAGGTGTCCAGACTTTTTCACTCTGTCGCTTTTTTTGGACTGTATCAGCTCTTGTGAATTATGTGGACTCAGGCTTGAGTCCACCTTGTCAGGAAAGCTGTAACCTTCCTGCACCTCCTCATCATGTCCAAGAATACTCAGGAGGAGACACAAATAGGGGAAACAGAATAAGAAATGTTTGAACTCTGCTTCGCTTCCTGATTTTAATCTGCTTTTTCTGGCTTTGTCATATGAGGCTTTTCCACATGGATTGTGTGCTTTGCTGCACCTTGGTGTAGCAGGAAGATGAGGACAGCTCTCAGACATAGGCTGCTGCTCATATTGTGCCTTGCTGTCCTTAAAGCTCTGAAGACCAGCCCAAATATGCCTGGGGAATGTCTGTGACTTCAGCCATATGAGAACCCTTGTTGTGCAGACAAGATGATGAAATTTTAAATAAATGAACTAAGTATGGGTTGAAAATAGTTATATCATAGCTTCTGAGGACAGTAGAAGTAAGAGCAAGCTGCAGAAGTCAACAATTCTAAAATATTTATATTGTAAAAGAGCACGAGTTTGTGTGTTGAAAGGAACTGGAAACCCACACATTTGCTGATATTTCAAGTACCTGTTAAAAGATATAAACTATAATGGACCCTGACCCTTGATTGTCACTGATTTCCCTTGAAACAGGTTTCAGCTTATGATGGAGGGATAAACTGAAAAAGTACTGATTTCTTAGGGTTGTTTTTTTCTTTTTTTTTTCTTTTTTTTTTTTTTTTGTCTTCATGGATTGACTCTCTCTCCCACTTCTAGCAACATTAGGACCTCACTAAGACCTGTTCCTCTTTTGAGTCTTATAGTTTCTGACTGGAAATCCCCTTCTCTGTCTGTCCTACCCTGTCCCACAGGCAGCCCTCCAGCAGGAAATACGTCAGTCTTCTAGGTCAAGTGGGATCCCGTCATTCCCACGCGTGTGGCCAGGCTCTGCCCTTTCCTTTGCTGTTGCCTGCCACAGCACATCAGTGAGGTGCACAAGGTGCCTTTCTGTTGGTCACTTTATGAGTGATTTCGATAACAAAGGCCTAAACTATCTCAGCCTGGCATTGGTTCATTATTTCAGTACTTTCCCTGCCAGCATGGATGGTTTGACCATACATTTCGGTGGTCTGTCATACAGACTATTTTTCATGTTTGCCCAGTGGGATTCTTTTGGGGGGTTTTTATTATTATTTTACAAAGTATTTTGGATGATATTTTCCTGTGCAAATTGGCAAGGGGAATTAAGAGGCCTGAAAAACTTTTAACCCTCTTATGAGAATATATCCTAGAATGAACAAATGTCCATTCTGACAGACTTGTGAAACTAGAGAAGAGATTGAATTTTTTGTATTTAAGTAGAACACACTGTCAGCAATGATACACAGCCTGTGACTTGACTGTGTGTTGCTTATGTTGGACTCAGAAGAAAGGCCATAAAGGAAAAACAAGACCAGAGATGTGGCCAGTAAAGCCTTCAAGATTCCTGTTTCGTGCCTGGTAAGAGCAGGACTCCTAATGACAGTAAGCAGAGAGAGAAGAACCAAGGCAAGGAGGAAAGTATGTGTGAGACTCCTGGGGAGAAGCAGACTTGAGGAAAAAAAAGTGAATTTGTTGATTTACAAAGACGACAAATTTTTCACTGAATGAAGCTACTATGTAATTTTATTTAGTAATTTTGAAGATTGCGATATGGAAATTGAGGATCAGTCTAGAGTTATCTCTTTTTATCAATGTTATGTTTTTGTAAGAATATGCAGAGATTTCTTTCTTATAATAGGCATTCTGTATTACTTGGAAAACTATCAAGGAAGGGTCCCCCGCATACAGAAAACACTTACTTTCCATACTCAAAGTTCACTTGGCAAGGAGAGAGAATGAGCTGGTGCTGTAGTGAGTTTCCTATTCTGAAAAAAAAAAAAATAGGAAGGGCATGGTGAACAAAGAAAGAAATGTTCATAAATCCAATGTGTCCTTGAGGAGAACAAGGCTTCTAAGGCTTAGAAGATAAAGCAGCAAGCTCTGAGACTCACGGGGGCAGAAATTAATGGCAAACAGGAAAAGAATTAAAAGGCTTCAATCATTAGTAGTTTCAAAGGAACAGCTTCCTTTGTTTTCCTTGCCTTAAATGGAGGTTGATGCGGATCCTGGAGAACTAGACTTAACCTTGATGCAGAGTCTGAAAAGAAGTTTGAAAGAAACATTTGTGGCTGTTGACCCAAATGATAACCTAACACTGAGCATGGTGTTGCACAGAACTGATGTCAGCCCCACAGAACAGTGTTGAATACTCCCTTAGATCTCCACAACCTCCTGGAAATACTAGAAAACATCATTCCCACCCCTCATCTGGAAAGTGGTAATGGGACAGAGAGGACATCTGGTCTTCCATGGGAGTTAAGCTCTCAATGAGTCAGTGAGTCTCTGGTTTCCAGCTCTGTGTTGTTCGAGCTCTGAGGTTTGTAGTGCTGAACTGTAGCCGTGTGAATGTTGAGCTTGCTGTCGGATCTACTCTGTGTAAGGTGATGCACTCCCCCCTCTCTGGTGTACCTGAATACAGTGGGATGAACAGCCCTCTGAAGCTGTCTCTCTCCATTTACTGCAGAGAATGCATAAACAACTGAGCTGATTTAGGCTATATCAAACTCCTAAATATCTATAGTGAGAGGAGAAGAATCTTACCTGAGCCCACTGGAGATAGGTCTGAATACGTCAAAGAAAGCAAAACCAGAGTGAGGGCTACAGTGAAGATGGGTGAGAAGAAGTGGAAATTAAGATGACAAATCCTTACTGAAATGTCTGTAATGTAAAATGGGATCTGTGGGTGTGACTGAGTTAGTGGCACTTGCTGTGATGTCATTGACTGCTGAAGCCTGGCTGTTCTGTAGGACACAGAGATCCATCTGATGCAAGGGGATAGCAGGGGATTAGGTGAAAGGCCACCACCCTGGTATCACTGGATGTCGTGAGATCCAGGATGGATTTCTGAGAGAGAGTTGTGGGCAAAGAAGAGACAGAGGCCCATGCTGACCAGGAGGATGGATAGATGACAGTGTGAGGAAGTCATGGAATGAAAGGAGGCCAGCCTTCCTGAGGAAGCCTTTTTCCTGTAGGGAAATTAAGGCATGTCTAGCTGAGGGGAACAAAGTTGATATCATATAAGGCCCTGAAAGTGACTTCATGAATGAGATAGACAAGATGTCAAAGATGATTTCAGAATGATTGTGGTGATCAGGACTGGGTCATTAGGCTGAGGATCAAAGAGCTGAGCAGTCTTGGTAGACAGCAGGAGGTTTCTGGGCTGTGAGATTCTTCACAAAGGTTGCAATATGAAAGGAGGACAGGAGTTCTCCCTGGGAGAGGCAAAATTTGGCTAACCAAGTACCTTGATGGCCTATTAATTACTGTCCTTTTTTAAAATTTTTTTTTCTTTTCCTGTGATCTCTTCAGACACCACCTAAAACATGTTGTGCTGCCATTTCATTCACCTTTTTCCTGTGGAGGTAGAAGATGTGCCAAACCTGTTGAAGAATTTATGCACTCCAGAGGTTTACGTAACACCTGTGAGGTATTTTTATCAATCAAATATCTGAATATATCTACTTTTGCAACCACCCTACAACCTGAGACAAGTGTCTGTATTTCTCAAGCAGGGAGAGCTCTGCACCAGGTGACCCACTGTGGTCTCTTTCAACATTGCCTGTTCTGTGAGGTGAGGTAGCCACAAGATTTTCAGAGTTCACACCATATTGGAACAGGCCAGTGTGAGTCTCTGCTGGAATGCCCAGCAGTGTCCAGTCTGATTTGGAAACAGCCTCTCAGTACATCTGATTGCTCTGGTCCTAAGCTATTACCTTGGACCACAATTGAGATGGCTGCAGGACTGGAGATCCAACATCAGGTGCATCAGCCTGAGGGGGAAACGTAGATGAGGTTGGTTTGGGCATATTCAGAGTTCCCTCAATGCTAATGAAAAGAGAAACGTGTTTGGCACCATTACAATTCAAGCACCCTGAGGATTTCAAAATAGTGTCCTTTTTATAACAGCAATAAATTTGTCAGTTATGTGGGGAAACATTGTGAAAAATGAATGTCTTTTACTGCATTCAGAACTGCTGTTCCAAATCCAGTGAGATAATGGCCAATAAAACTTTGAGCTGGGAGGTTGAGCTCTGCATTGCTAAAGCTTCATTATGTGTGGTTTTAGAAAATGTACACATGTGCCAGAGTGTCTTATTGTTCTTTTTCTGTTTTATTATTTTGTCACTAAGAAGTGGCTCTGATTTCAGCTGTGAAATGCAAGTTTAGCTTATATTGATCCTGCTGTCTGTGTATAGGTCCTTAGCAACTTTGCAGGATGCTGTTAAGAGCAGTTAGGTTTTATTTGCAGCTGAACCATACTATCATCTGTTCCCTATCAAAACAAATTTCATCCCAGTCCAAATGTACTTGATGTATCTTTTTCTTTTTCTTTCGTTTTCTTCCCTTGCATTGTAGAGGATTGTAATTGAGATCCCCCAGGTTTTCTGAATACTTAGAGGGAGTCAAGAGCCAATCTATTTGGGCATTCCAAGACAGAGAATGTGCCTGCAATTCCCAGAACTGTTTTGTTAAATGGCAGGCACTGCGGTGGGGCCATAGCATTCTCTTGTCTTTATAGTATACAGATTCTCCATTAGATGTTAGGCTGACACTCTCCACTAGGTTCCCTGTTGCAGCTTCTAGGATAATGGAGGCTTTCTTAACATCTTTGACAGATTTAGTAACCCCTCATTTGAAAAACATTTATACTTGGTCAGACTGGAATACAGTTATGAGCTCTTCTAACCTGGAACCAGGTTCAGTTTTCAGCACTCAATCAAAGTACTTCATCTCATGAGCAATTAGCATCTCAATCCAAGCACATCACATTGCCAGTCCACTTGTTGGTTCTTTAGGTACTATAAATCAAATTCACAACAATGACACTTCATGGGTAGTGTCTGGGTATTTTTCCTAACTGTGGTGTGCAGTTTACAGAATGATGCATAAGCTAGTACCCATCAGCAGATCCTTGGAGAGATGTCATTACAGACACAATGACTTCAAAAAGCATGAAAATACTGCAGCCTTTAGGGTGTGATATGTGAGTTTATTTTGTAGTGTGGCCAACGCTATGCCAGGAAAAATTAACACCTTGTGCTGGAACAAAACCAACAGACAATGGCCTGTGCTCACATAAAAAGCCTACCCAGATAAATTGCAGAGTATTTTCGAACAGAGAAATGGTGTGGTACCTAAGAACCGGCTTAGTGTAACCCAGGCAATGACGTTGGCAGCATCAGGGAGCTTATGAAAGACTGTGAGGACTGTGTGTTAGTGCACCATCATTGGTGGCTTGCATCTGATCAAAACTGAACTCCTTGATGGACTGTGGCAACTGTTTTCTCAGCATAGATAGACAAATCCTCGATCAAATTATTCTTTTGAACAGCATTGAGCTCTCCAGCAAGGGAGACTGGGCACAAAGCACAGTAAGACCGTACCATTTTTAAAAATGGTGCTGGATGGAGAATGGCAGGAGAGCTCATCATAGGCTGCCTCTCACCATGCTCTGCTCTGCTCCAAAGGACAAGTGTGGGAGAGCAGCACAGTATTTTGTCAATCCCCTCTTACAAAGGAAAGCTCAGTGTTGACAGTACATCTGCTAGAGGATCAGAAAATGGAAATTGTTACTCTCCATTACCTCTCTTCTATCTCTGACACCTTGTCTGTTATTCATGGTTTTGACATAGTGCTGTCACATGTATCTGTCTGGGGCTGTGTAATGGAAGTGCTGTACCAAAAGAGTGCAGAGAAATTTGCTGTTTCCCCTAGCAGGTTACAGCAGGTTACATGTACCACCAGAAAGACTCTCTCTGAAGTCACTTGGTCAGATTTTGTTGCTGGTCTTATGCATTTGGAGAAATGTCTTCAGTACTGTCCCTTGGATTGTGTACAGGCAATGAGGGGGATCAGAACCTTCATTTTATCTAAGAAGTCAAAGGCAGTTAAAATCAGAGGATTTAGAGGCAGACATTAAGGTTTTCAATCTGTTTTATCTTGCCATCAGAAGCAGTTAGGTTTATCAGTTAATTTTAGAGAATTAAAATACAAACCAAAAGCACTTAAACCAGCACCAACTTTCATCCTTTTTAAGTGACTGTGCTTGTAAATAACCCAATGTTATGAAACAGACTTCTAACTGTGTGTTACTGTTTCCCCTGTAAGGATGCTGCACAGGGAGCAGCATTCCACTAAATATTCGGAGATCAGCTGCAAAATGCAGAGCGGCATCTAGGTGGTTCTCTGACATCCATGTGGTTTTGATAACCCAAAGGTCTTCTTCCTCTGCAACTGAGGAAATCCTTCTTGACTCTTCTGCTCCTTCTCCCACTGCCAGCCAACAGGCTACAAACCAAGTGTCCCCTCCCAGTGCAGTCTGTGTTTGCTGAAACTCTGGTAGCTCCAGTCAAGCCAGGTCCTCTCCTCCCACTTTCATGCCTGTACCCTTTTCTCAGGACAAACACTTGAAGGGCTTCAGTTGCCTGCTACCAAGGCTTGCCACACTGCACAGCCCTGCTTAGAAAACAGGATCTGTAAAAGAGTGCCACTGAAATGCTCTCAGATGTTTTTTGGCAAAGAAGCAAAGAGGAACGCTCAGTTTGAGCATGGGAGGTTTGAAGCTTCTGTGCTGGTCTCCAAAGTCTCCCCTGCAGCAGTTGATTGGGAGCCTTATATGGGTTGAGTGGGTTTGGGTCTGCACCAAATCACAGAGTGGTGGGAGGATGGGGGGTCCCAGCTCAGGGGACACACCCTCTGTATCTCACCTTGGATGTATTATTTTCTGATGGAAAGTGAAATGTTGATCCCCTCTCCTTTTCTCCTTATGGAATTGTTTTGCCCACTGCTAATTTAAATCTCAGGCATAAAAGAAATCTTTGTGTTCAAATAAAAACCATAAAGCTTCACTCTAGAGGCAATTAAAAATGAACAGACAAAATATTATAATATAGTGAATGATATTCAAGTGCTTTTAAACTTTTTTTCCACAAAAATACATCTGCAGATCTGTATGCCATTGCGGAGATTAGTCTAGAGGGATTTGATCCATAAAACAGAACAATATACTGACTTTTGATCTTTACTGAAGTAGTGAATGAATGGAAATACAAGGAAAAAAAAAAAGGATGAAAACGGCACAGAAGGTAGAAATTGTGGAGAATACACCAGGAATTTCTGGAACATTTTATGCTTCAAAAATATGCACATGTGGGTTGTGAAGTGCTCCATAATTTTTATGGGATCTGCCTCAAAAAGTCTGTCAGGAATGTTAGGGAGCCAAGGCTCTCATTCTTTTAGACCAGACTCTGACAGTGGAGCAAACCCAACAGGGAGGTCCCCAGGAGCCTTCTGCAGATAAAGTGGGCTCCATTTGGAGCACCGATATCACAGATATCAACAACATAGATATCACTCACATGTCTCCAGGAATGGCTCAAATGTCCAAAGACTCTCTGAGACTGGAAATAGCAAGGACAAATTTTGTGCTGGAGCAAATATTACCTTTACCTCAGGTACTGCAACTAACTTGATAGAAATGCAATCTTCTGCCCAGATCAAATTTGTCCTGCCAAGTGGTCTGCTGGTGGAGAAACTTGGAGTCTGTGACAGTGAAACCCTGGTGAGAGACTCTCTGTTACCCCTCTCCTCACAGTATTGAATTTCCTGGTTTTTGTGTCACATACAGCTGATAGTGCAACAGAAAGACAGAGCTGATGTTTCTTTATCTGTCATCAGAAAGTTGTCTATCTGGCCTAGGGGTAGTTTCCTCAAAGATATACTTCCTACTTTTCTTATAGCCAAACTACACTACAGAGAAAAGATTAATTAAAATAGAAACAGAAGAGAAACTGGAGAGGGAAGCTGGAGGGAGAGCCATTGTGATGGGGTAACTTTCTCTTGAATTAGTGCAATTAGGTTGTGTTTGATCAGACTCTGTCACGGAAAATTAGTCCCAAGAATAACCTTAAGAGATCATTAAACCATACTTCCTTCTGAATGCAAGTGCAAATTTATCAACATCAGCCCTGACACATGTGTGTCTAACTCCTCCTTAAAGATATGCAGAGATGGAGGCTTGAAGTTTGGGCCTCAAAACTTAAATAAGCTTTAGCAAGCCATAGCAATGAGCAGCTGTGATTACTAGAATTAAGCTTATATTCTAAGGAGCTGGAAAAATCAATCATAATTTAAATATCTGAGTGTGTAGGCTTAGTAGCCAAACCACAAAGGTAATTCAAAGTTAAGCTTTGTAGACAGGTGAGACAGTAAATATCCTGGTCTTGCTGCCTTTTTCAGTTTGTTTGCATGGTTTTTCCCCCTTTATTTAAAAATTGAGTGCTTTCTCTGTCTTTCATAATACAGCTTTGACTGAAGATACATAAATATCTTAATGTCTTTTGGTAGGGAGGAGCACATTGTTTTGTTTTAACTGAGAATTATTTTCTTCCTTAATTTCACATGGGGTGGAGGTGAGCAGGTGGTGGGTGGCAAGGCAGTAACCAGTTAGTTAAGACTCTCCAACTTCTTATCTGCCTTGACATGAGTTTGCAAAAACTGCTGCTGAGAATCCGTATTTAGTACTTACTTTATGTGGTTTAAATGTCTGGATAACTACTTTTATCTCTTTTGTGCTTACTGTGGCCTTCCTCTAGAATCCTTTCTCTCCAAAAATGCTGAGGGATGTACGGGGAAAATTGTTTGTGAACTGAAGTCTTGACTTCAGAATTAGGTCATGAGTTATTGTCTGAGAATTTGGTCCTTAAAACTAAACTGTCAGCAAGAATCATTGAAATTGCTAGGAAATACACTTAAAGAATCAGCTTGGCTTTACCTGCACAGCAAAGGAGGCTGCTGTTTGTACTTCAGCAAGGTTGGAATTTAGACATTAGTTAGGCTTGTGTCATAGCACAGACTTAATTCTGGCACATACCTTCATCTCTCTTTGGTATTTTGCTCCAGAGCCAATGTAGTTAAGGCTACAGTGTTTTAAACTGCATGCATCCTTTACAGATATGAATCCCTTTTCTAAAATGGGGGGGAAAAAGAGAAGTATATCGTGACTGACAGCTCAATCTCAACTTTGCATCTAAGCAAAACCCTGGTCCACGTGCAAGGCAGGAAGTGAATTGCAGAGCTTCAGAAATAGCACAGAAACCTACATTCTGCTTGCAAATGCACTGTTCAGTGCTTCCATAGGGGCTGTAGCTCAGTTCCCTGCAAAAAAGGCAGCAATCCTGGTGTGGAATAACATGTAAAAAGCTATGTTGTGATACACACTCACAACAAGGCTGCCTTGCAGGAGATAGGAAATCTAATTGCTTGGAGGTGGAAGGTTGCCTTAATTCAAAGGCTTTGTAAGAAAATGAAGCTGAGTGTGGCAGAGCAGGACTTTGGGGGTTCAGTCTGGTCCAATGAAACTGCAGTTAGATCAGGTGTGGTGCATGCCAAGGGAAAGTGAGCCAGGATCCATCACTTTTGGGTCAGTATGGAAAGCAAGACCTGGCAGTTATAGCTAATGAAAAGTGTCAAAGTAGCTCTAAGCAGGCTGAGCTCCATCCAACAGTCTGCTTTATTTTCATTCTTTTTCTTTTACAGTGGGACTGGGCTTAAATAACAGCGGGTCTGTGTAGTGAAATCTCTTTAAATGACCTAGAAAAGAGGTTTAGCTGACCCTGTGTGCTTATTCCCAGCTCCCAGAGCTGTCCCTTCTTTTCTTTGTAGAATTCTTTCATTCCTAAGGCACAGTGTGGGCAAGAATACACATGTACACAATACACACGCCTGCAGATTACTCAGGTGCTGGTGGCATCACAGTGTGAGACAGGGCATTAAACAGGCCAAGGAGAAAGCAAATCAGCTCTCACTTCCTGCCCTTCCATGCCAGCACATGATTAATATCCCGAGGTGTAGCCTGTCCTGCGTGGTCTGGTGAGGGAATTGTTGAGGAGCAGTGTCATGCTGGCTGCAGCCATGGGAGGTCTGCTGGCATCCCCCAGATGAGCACAAGCGCAGCATCACTGTTCAGCCACTCCAGAGGATCCAGGCTGTCCCCAAAACATTGTGTAGGAGCAGTCTGGCTCCAGGTGTGCTCTGTCCCGTGCATTGCCTCAGGATGATCAGTGGGAAGGTGGAGTCCAAGTGCTCAGGGTGGTGAGGGTGGGAAAATACTGAAGCAGTGGCAGAAAGCCATGTCCTAATTCCACCAGTGCAGCAGTGGTTGTTTTTTGCACGTCTGACATAATCTGCTGCATCAACAGGCTGCTGAATTGACCAGTCTACCCAGGGAGCGCTCAGACCACAGAGGATTGAGCCGCTTTTTTGGAAGGCATGAGTCTCTAGCACTCACTGAAAACTTGCAGACAAAACCCTAAAAGTCTTGAAATTTCTAGAGGAGTAATGAGAAACAAAAGACATGGGCATAATCATGCTGAGGTATTCTGTCATATTTAATGCAGTTCATGGTAAATTCATGTGTGTAAATAAGTATATATTCATCTTCTTGTTAAATAGTTTCTCTACTTATGATTCTAGGAGTTCTTCATATTAAAATTAAGAGAATATGTGGTTTCTCATCACCTATATTCTATCCCATTGTAGAAGAAAAGTACTGTGGTTGTTTCTGTTTGGTGCATTTCAGGAACAAATATCCAAATCTGGTTTATTTAGATACACCAGACGTATTTAGTTGCAACGATGGAAGTTATATAATCTTTTGGAATGCCACTTTTTTATTTGTCTGAATGGAAAAAAGCCAGCCCCTTCTTTTTCCCCATCTCAAAAAACTAATAATCTGGAAATTGCTTTAAATGCTGGAAAACAGCCACCAGAGGCACAAAACATAGAAACAGAATTGTCAGCCTTCCTGAATGACTAATCCTGGATTTTAAATGACAAACAAAAATTCATCTTGAATGGTAATTTTCAGGAAACCACAACTAAATGGGAGGACAGTTTTCCATTGGCCCAGCTGAGTTTTTCATCTATACTTTTCCATGGTTAGTCCCAACTCTAGGTTTGGTGGGGTGGTGCTACCTCCCTTGCTTTGGTAGAGCCCTGCAGGGATATTCCTACAGCCCGTGCTACAAATGGGATAACATCACTGTTTCCATCAGGTTTGTGCTCTTTTCCTCCCTGTGTGTCACAGCTTTCTCTGCCAACAGCTTCATTGATCAAGGCATAAATGAAGGTAGGGAGCTGACATTTGCTGTCCTCTCAGCACAGAGAAGAATGCTGTCTCTGCAACCTCTTAAACGAAGGAAACACGTGAAATCACCTTGCTCCTCTTCTGCAGAGAAGCCATTAACCTCAGTAACAGGGAAGGGGGGTAGATTTTTGTACCCCATGCCTGGGGGAGTAGACAAGCAACTGCTCTTAATGTCAGCATTGATATGTCCGAGTAAGTTACTCCATTTCTGAAAACATAACTCAGGCGAGCAGAGGTTCTGACTGTGCAGCTTTAGCCCAAGTGGATGGAGCAGAACAGGGCTTACAAAAGAAAGGCCAAACTCACGCCTGTTTATGGTAAAGGAACATCTACATGTTTACATTTATCAATGTGAATTTCAAGGAATATATATATATATATATAAAATATATATATATATTTATATAATATTCAGTGTGAAAAATAAAAGGCTCTTCACAAATGTTTTGGTATTGTGCCTTAAAAAATGACACTTTCCACTGCCAGTCATGACTTTAAGTCAGATTATGGCTAAAAATATTAAGGGAAGGATCACCACAGCAACAATCACATTGCTCCCATTCTGCAGAGGAAATGGAAAAACACTCAAACTTTGCCAACCTGAATAAATTACTCAGATTATCAGAACTGTAAGGAAAGCCATATGTAAGCAGCTCTGTGTGTTTGTGCGTCTGGGAGTGTGTGCAAATGTGTTAACTGGGTTGCAACCCATTAAATACTTAAGTCAAAGGGGACAACTCTGAAAATATGCTCAAGAGACAAAAAATTTACTGTGGTTGTGCCTTAATTGTCCAGCAGATACCATGTGAAGGGTAGTGCTCACTGCAACAGTGGGGGACTCCCAGCTGCTGGGCTAGGCTCTCCTGCACTTGGTGGACTGGAGGTTGGATGGAGCACATTGATGCTCACTTGGTCTTGTGCCAATGTGAATCTAAGAAAGGGCTGCTTTCTGCCTTGCTCACAGAGATGCACTCTTACTCCAGTCTCAGAGCTGTTTGTACTTACTTGGCATAGTTTGCTCTGCCAAAGTAAAACATCTCGTTAGCCAAGGGGGGAAGAACAGGGTGGAAGGGTGAGGGGGCAGGAGCAATATTGTCACTGCTTGACTTGAAGTACATTATGCAGGAGTGTGCACTGGAAACCTCCTCTTAGCAGGCTGCCCACACTGTTGGTGGAGATAGGATGGCTTTTTTAGAGGCAGTCCAAGGACGTGACTTAGGATAGTTGAAATGATGTCAGGCTCTTTGATGAATTCATATTGCATTAAAGACTCTAAAATCATCTTATGGGAGCCCAAAGCACATGGCTTTTGAGCACTGGAAGAAAAGGCACGGAGTGCAAAGGTTGTGTGTTCCCATTCTCTTGCCATTAGTATGAGCACTTGTTTAGCTGTTTGTAGGTCCAGAATTAAATCCTGGATTGTTGTCTGTCTGGAGTGCTGCTATTGCTTTCTGGCCTGGATTTCTAGCTAGAAAGGATCCTCAGTTATTTTTGGGATCCCACATTTTAAATAAATGGTGCTTGATTGGTCTGTGTCTAGCCTTTTTTACTTTCCAGATTCACAGATGTTTTGCAAAGGAGGTGTGTGCTCCTGCTAAACAAATTTAGACATACTGATAACAGACTTGTTTTTCTTTACTCTTCTTTTTTTTAATGTAGGCCAGTGCAGCTTGGGCTTGGCCAGATGATCTAAGTGATGCCAGTGATATCCTGGCTCCGTTTGGAGTACCTACTGAATGATGGGTGCAGTATATAATTGTATCTGTGGTCTGTTGATGCAGACTGAATTCCAGTGATGACCCATACCTGATGGTCACATGGCTGGGAAGTGGTTACGATGGCTGCTGTCGGAAGCACATGGAGCTCTCTCCCGACTTGTAGGACATGCTGTTCAGGGCCCTCACGTGCCAGTGCCAGAGCGGCACATGAGCAAGCAGGAGGTTTCAGTTTGATCAGGCTGCCTGAAAACTCCTGCTGTTACCTCCAGCTTTTAAAGAGCAGTTTATGGTGAATTTGGTTGCTCTGCAGTATTCTGCTTTTTGGTTTTCAAAGTGCAAATTTTAAAATTTTTTTGCCAACTCATTTGAAGAGCCCTATGGGCCGTTGCTCTCTTTTCTGTCTTTTGATGTCTGCCACCTTGCTGTGCCCACGGTGGCTCTAAGGCTGGCAGCCTGCTTAACCACAGGGCCATGTCATATGGCACGGGTTTTGTGCTGGTTGTGCCATTGCCGTGGGGAAAAGCTAACAGCAGGAGCTGGGGTTAATGAATCCTACGTCAACCAGGATCAAGGACAGGAATCCCAGAGCTCAGAGGGTTTTCATGGAAGTCTGCTGCAATCTTGACATGAGTGAGCGAGTGGAGGAGATGAGGGCATATCTGGATGAGCCAAGGAGTGCATAAGCACTGAAATTCTAATACTAAGTACAGTGCTTGTGCATTAGTTGATTTGTTGTTTTGGGTTTTTTTCTCCATCTCTTTTTAAGATTTGCTTGTTTTTCTGGGTAAGCAAAGATGAGTGGTACATATGGCTAGATATATGTCCAGTATGATTCCGTATTGTGTGTGTGATCTTTAAAAATAAAATATTCCCCTGGCTGTAGTCTAGAAGTGGATGCTATGCATCAATGCAAGATAGCCCTTACAGTGAGTTACACTCTCGTTTGTTTCCCCTGTAGTTATTTCTCTCCTTGCTTGTTTGATTTAATTTGAAACAAAAACTATTCTGGTTGTAGGCAATTTTGATCTAGGCGTTCAGGAAATGGAACAGGATTAGATCTACAGAAAATGCAGCTGTGAAAATTCTACCAGAACAACAAATTGCTTCCCCCACCATTCTGTCAAAGTCAAGTCTGATCAGCATGTCTCCTCTGTACCATCCTGACCTACCTGTTAGAAGGACAGATTCTGAACTGGATGATAATGGACACTGATTTTCTTTCCCCTTCAAAATCACTGTCTCCAAACTAAGGTCTGTATGTCATAACCAACACTCCAGTCTAGAAACTGAAGTGACTCTCAGCTGCAAAACTCATCTGAGTTCCTGATAATGAGATAATATGTGAGAAGCCATCAATTTCTTTCATCCAGATTTACAGGATGAAAGCCTCAAATATGAGGGATGTATCTAAAGCAGCTGTGGGTCTTGCCTGCATTATAGTTTGGGAATAATGAACTCGGTAGCCTCTAAGCTGGACTCGGCTTCACAGAGTGCCTTTCTGGGGACTAGTTTATTCTGTTTGTTGTACCTTCCTGTCAAATGTGATGGCAAATCAGTGATGAACATGAGGTCCCTAATCTCCATGGATACTTGTCTCTGCATGGTGTCAAAATCTGAGTTGGCTGTTAATTTTCTCATATTTTGCATGTGACTAATTTACTTAGGAAGGGAGAGAAAGGAAGGAGGTTATTTGAGATTGAAGTGAAAAATGAGAGAAAGAAAATTTGGCAGTGGTTCTCAACTGTAGCTGCTGGGAGGCCTCCAGAAGCCTGTCCCATACCTGCATCCCCCAAGCTAGAGTTGTCAGCTTTCACACTTTGTTCTGTGCTCAGAGCAGGGTCTCGAAGGAACACAGCTGCTGCAGCTGCTTGTAGACCAAAGGTGACCTTCTGAGTAGCTGAGGCATGATGCATTATTTAGTGCATTCCTGGCTAAAATGGAAATGAAATATATTCCTTAGCAGAAAGATTTGTTTGTCCTGTCACTTGGATGCATCCTTCTTGCATCACACAATAGTGTGGCGTGCACACCACCCTTAGGGATTTCTTCTGGGCCAAGTTTTTTGTAAGACTTTGAAAAAAACACTGACTGTTTACTAGGAGGACCCTACTGGCCAAATGTAATAGACTTCAGTTTAGAGGTACCAAGTTTGCAAAAAGCAACTTCTATTTAAATAATGTGTAGGAGTGAAAGCTTCCTGGTGAAGTGCATGTCTTTAGACTATCAGCTGATACTTGTAAGTACCATAGTCAGCTGTTAGTCAAACACGAAGTGTTTTGCTTCTTTCAATTAATCAAGAGTCTCTTGGAAGTTGCCATGCAGGGCATTCATTACAGGGATGTTTAATGAGTAGAATATTTGTCATTTACACAGAGAGAGGCTTCAGCAGCAATCCCAGTGATCTGTGATAGCCAGGTACTTGGGCACCCTGTGTATCTATTGGGTGAAGGAGGGGAGGCAGATGGGATCAATTTTTCACGATGCCTGACATTAAATTTCCCACGTGGTCTTCCAGACAGAGATTCAAAGAGGCTGGAATGTACCTCTCCTGCTGACTGTGAATGAAGACTGCAGTATACTCAGCTACAAGTCCATCTGCTCTTTGACTGTTTTTTTTAAAAAAAATCTGAGTGTGTTTTTCCTTTGAAGTTTCCAGCACCATTTATGAAGGCTCAAAAGGGGTATTATTCATACGTTTTAGATGAAGAAAGCTGAACTGTCAAAGCAACAACTGGCTTGAGAATAGCCAGTATTCTCCTAGGCATCAGCATTTAGAAGGACTTGGGAAAAGATCCTGTGCTTACCAGGAAATTTCACTGATCCCATCAAGCCCCAAAACACAGAAAGGAAAAAAAATCTGCACAAATGAAGGAGTGCCCAGCAGACCATGCTATCTTGTTGAAAAGCCCAGTGGTAAAAAAATTTCATAAAATGATAGGTATCTGCTTCTGTGGGATTATTTTTAGCAGTAAAAGAGTAGATGGAGCAAGGTAAGTGAAGAGGGATTCCATAAATAACTGCATTTCAGTTACCTGTTTGGCATCATCTTAGTTGTTGCAACAAACAGCACAAGATGACAAAAAATGAACACCTTTCTACTCAGAAGATAAACTGCTTTTAAAGATGAAAGGATTGAAACTCAGCTCAATAATTTTTAGAATCCCAGCTCATTAAAATGGACATGACTGGAGAAGCATAGACACCTGAGCTGCTTTCAAGACATTTCTCTGGCATGTTCTCACTGACTCTGAGACCTTATTTCCAACCACAGTGTCTGCTCATCCTAGTGCAGCACCCTTCAAACCAACCTGCCCCAAAGGACCCAGCAGACATGGTCTGAGAAAAGAGCTAAGCACAAGCTGGTAAGCACTCACTGCAGGGAGTTCTGAGTGCTGTGGGATTTAGTCAAACAGTAAAGTACAAGCTTCTACTATGAGTCATCTGGTGTAAAACTAGTGCTAAGTATTGTACATAATTAAGACAGCATTATTACAGTGAGATGGCACTTCTTTTTTTGCCGTGGTTAAAGTCTTGAAAAGGTGTAATGTTTTCAGCATTCAGAGCTGTGAAGATGAGGAGTTCTGATAGGAGTTCATTCTAAGAGATATCATGGCTGCAGTGAGTTTAGACCATAATTTGCATTATTGCTGAAGCTTTGCATGCATATTTCTGTTGCCTTTGTGAAAAGCTGTGGTATTTGTGAGAATAAACATGACCTTGGAGTCGTGTTCATTAGCTAGCACTTGCAACACTGGCCTCTCCACACATTCCTAGGATTTTCATAATTTTAAACTCACAAATCTGTATTTTATTTTGAGCCACATTTCTTAAAGATGTTCTAATGGTTTTTCAAGTAAGAGGCACAAAAATTATATTTGCCATTGAATGCAACAGAAAATGTAGTGTCAGTGAGCTAGAGATTCAACATTTGAACTTGACTGCCAGCAGGTACAGAAGTATTAGTAAGACATTGTCTCTACCAATGGGAAAAGTTGAACAAGTAGGTCATTCCCATTTGCTTACTTGTCTCAGCTTTTTCCTTCAGAGGTCCACAAATCAACTTTGCTTTTAGCAAATGCGTGATCTTGATAAAAATTTATTGTGGTATAATGCAAAGAAATTCGGCTTTCTGGTCATTCTAAAACCATTTGTTCAAGTTACTTGATTCTCATTGTCCTTGACTAGAAACTCCTATGGTGTTATGATATTCTTTCTGTTTGTTGATTATCTGTCTGACTTGCAAGGCAGAGGTGGGAAAGCAGACTGCAGGATGGTGACATGGACCATTTTAAGGGACAGGACTTTAAAAGAACCCATTTCCACCTGTGTATTCCAATGGATGCCTTTGTAGTATGTTTATGCTCTTACTGGAAAATCTATTGGCTACTTCTTCAACCTAACTTTCCCACCACTTTTCTTAGTTTCCTAACATGCTTTTTATACTGTGTTTCATGCACACCTTCAAGGAATTGTTTTTGTAAGCTACAGGAACTACAAGATCTCACGAGGAGTCCCAGGCAAACAATGCACTTGGGTGAAGATGTCTCAGCTGCAGCATTTCTTCTTGTATGAGTTGAACAACCTATAATATTTTACAAGTCTGAAGATTAGGAATTCCAAGGGTCTTTCTGAAAAAATGATCATTTAAAATAAAAGATAAATCAATTCCCGTTTTGTTTGCACTGCCGCTTTCCGGGTGAGTTTCCAATCTATTAGTGAAGCAGTGAACGCTCCCTCAGCAACCAACCATTGATGTTTTGAAAGCAAATCAAAAGCAGTATAAGGCTGTTGAAGAAAGGGCTTGAAAGGAAAAGAGTGAAAGATCATACCATTCCTATGGTAGCTGCAAAAGTTTGTGAAGATTACAGCTGAGAGAGGGATGGGCCAGAGACCAGAGAGACACCAAGGGTTCAAGGACAAGATATCTGCCTGCAGAGTTGTGTCCTAACATGCCCTCTCGCAGACTCACAGCCTAAACAGCACAACTAAAACTCTGTAGGGTTGATCTGCTAGGGGCACACCACCAGAGGTGGAATTGTGTGAGAGGATGGATAAGCCCCAAACGGAGAGAGCACCTGTTGACCATGGTTTTCTACCTTGGACTTTGTTCAGCCCTGACAGGATTTATAGAGAGCCTGGACACGTAAGAGAAATACTGTGCATGCCCATTCTTTGTAAGACAGGGTTTTCACTTCAGCTGAGGGGTCAGGGACCTTGCTGTGGGTGCATGCTGAAGTCACACTCCTGATGCACTCTCAGCTGCTCTGACTTTTATCTTTATTCCAGCCATGAGCTCACTACAATCCCAAAGGGAAAAGTATTTGTATTCCACTGTGCACATTGACAGTAATTTTGTGGATGCAGCACAACACTGCAGAAAGAGACAGGTATATGGAGCATTTAGATGGCAATCATTTCTCCTAACTTTTTTATTTATTTAGTATTTTTAGCTACCCTCCAAAGCTTATAGTGGGAATAGCAAAGGAAAGAATTTGCAGGCTTCACAAAAATCAAAGCCTGCAGCTTGTGTTGGATGGGTTTATTTGGCATACATCTGTGATTATGAAATGAATTTTGGATTTTTTTTGAACTTCATCTGGATAATGATTCATGCTTTCGATTTCCCTTTTCCCTCCAGAACATCTGCCATTAACAAACCAACCAGCTGCCATGTTTTACAATCCACATTCAAACTCGTTTCTTAAAAGATTGCACATTTCCTTGAATAAACATTACTCAGCTCATTTGCACAGAGATATGGTCAGTCTTGGGGCTGAAAATTGAATCAACAACCCTCTCTGGCAACCATCTTTGAAATGGTCGAGAAGCAATTGCAGTAGAAACAGGTTAAACTGCAACTTCATGTTGCAGAAATGCAACGTCAATGTTGTTGATGTACAAACAGATATTGTACAGCCTTGGTTTGGTTGAGTTGAGCCCATCACAGGGTTTAGGCACATGCCTGGAGATGGAATTACACGACTGAAGTTAAGATGTGCTTAAATGTTTTGTTGTCTATGGGCCTACATGCTACATCTGTGTTTGTATTAAGAAGAAAAGCTGTTCTACAAGACATTCAGGCATTTTAAAATGTAATTTTGTTCTGAACTGGAACAGGAAGTTTTAGCTTTTAATGAAATTTAGGAGATTTTAATTCCAGAAATCTTGTAATTGAGCATACTTGAAACATTGTGTGTCAGTAATGTTGAAATTATTTGAGACATTAAGATTGAAATATTGCGTGTCCACATATGTTACTAAATTAATTAGAAGCAACTGTTAACTAAGCATGTCGTGATTGCCTGGGTTATGTATTGCCACCGCCTGGATACAGAAAAGAGCTGTGGTCTGGTCTAGCTTCTTGGCTGAGATGCAATGTTCCGTGAACATGTTTCTCAGCTGAGCAATAAAACAAGGATATTCATCTGTGCACAGTGTAGACCTGGCCCTACTGAACCCTGCCCAGTCCAGGTGGATTTAGGTAGGGACATCTCAAGTGTCTTGTACCAGGTCTTTGCTGCAAGTGCTTCAGAAATGCAGGGCACAGGCCCTTTTCTTTGTAGGTGGTTTGAGTAGGAGCCTTGTAGGAACCTTGTA
Source organism: Brachypodius melanocephalos (assembly GCA_013398615.1). Lineage (NCBI taxonomy): Eukaryota > Metazoa > Chordata > Aves > Passeriformes > Pycnonotidae > Brachypodius > Brachypodius melanocephalos. The sequence continues at coordinate 2,607,734 of VZSR01003809.1, read as the reverse complement.
GGAACCTTTGTAGGAACCTTGGCTTCTTGGTTCTGCCTTTGATGTATCCAAGATGATTCCATGCGGTCCAGGAGCCATGGTAGTTTGGGCACAACACCATCATTTTTATCTGATGCTGTAAATGATAACTGAGCCCCTCTGCAGCTGAGTGCTGTAGCTCTGCAGCAGTCAGCCAGAGTGCAGAACTAAGCTGCAGCTACTTAAAGTCAAGCTGGGTCTCTGCAGGAACTTTAATGTTACCTTTAGGCATGTTCTGCCATGGACATCCCACTACCTGAGGGCTGCAGCCTGGCTTTAAACTTAAAAGCAAAAATTTGCAAACCAAAGCTAAGCATGTTTTGGTAACTTCTTACTAACTATATTACCATAATCAATTGTCATTTTCTTGAAAAAGTTTCAGTATTGTGGAATCAGCCTTTGCTGTAAGGAGAAAGATGCACCGGGAAAAATTCAAGCAGCTCTGTGAGTATATAGCAAGAATCATAGACAAAGTCTTACCAGACTGAATATATTGCTTGTTCTGCCTGTCTGTAGGTAGAGTGGTTGTTAAAAAGGGAGTAGATGTTTGGAAATAGTCTATGAATGGGAATCGTACTCTGTTCCCCTCTGTTTCCCCTGCTCTTCAGGTTACAATATCTTTTCTCTGTTTCATTGCCTGACAGATCAAGCAGATTTGATGCCCAGGCCAAGGACTTATTTGGGTAGGTGGGCTTAAGAAGACTGAAACAATTCCTTTAGAGAGGAAACTTTCCATGGCCCAGGCATATGGCACCTGTGGTGAAATTTATTCAGACAAAGGTTTTATCTAAAATGGCCTTTCCTGCTTAAGTCTCTAGGTAGTTATGGCTTTGCTTGCCCTTTTTTTTTTTTGGTTGAAATAAATTTGTGAGGTTCACAGTCTTTGTGTCCCTATCAGCTTCTGGGTCAGCTGGTCAGCAACGAAGTTGTCTAATCCTGTTTTTGAGAGATGTTCTTTCATCCTGTAAGGCTCCAGCTCCAGCAAAACATAAACCAGTAAATTTAGCTGGAGACTGTGAATGACAGACCCTCATGACAGACCCTCTGCCCTTGCTTGGCTCTTCTCTTACTCTTCCTGTGAGAAACTAGGGAGGTTCCTAGTATCCAACCAACAGAGTACTTTGGATTCAGATGTCTATAAGAATAGGAGTGGGAACCTGGATTCTGTGTTCATAATAGTTGTCATCATCATCATCATCATCATTATTATTGTATTTTGCTGCAGTTACTACATTGTATGGTTATATTTCTGTTTGAAGAAACAGAACAGCTTCACAAATGAGTGTAAGAAGATGCCTGTGTTTTCCCGAGCTTGTATGTACTTAACTGTAATCTGACACTTACTGTAAGAAATGCATTTTATATAATTGGCAGTGGCAGACACATATTCTGATAGAAAAAAAAAAAGTATTGAATGATACACTGTGTATCACTGGTAGCGACTTACAGCAGTATTTCCGTAAAAGTAAAGGATAATTTAGCACTTGAAAGTCAGGCCTCAAAACCAAAATAAAATGTTTTTCTGTTTCTGTAGCTAGCCTAGGCTGTATCTCTCCTCACTGCAGACATCATCAGGGAGACACATATGGCAAAACCCATCACCCCATGCTCCCTTTGCAGTCAATACAGGGAGCAGGCACTTTTAGGCCATGATTCATCTGACCTATTTACATGTCTGCTGTAGGAGGAGATGAATCACTGCCTAGACTAGATCTGTGTGGAGGATAAAGGGAGCCTAAGATGGCCAGCACAGATGTGGATGCTTGTAAAGATCTACAGTTTGAATTTAGACTTTCAGTTTGAAACAACAATTTTCCAGAGAAGAGTAGAATTTCCTAAGCCGTGTTTTCCTAGCAGAATATGTGTATGAATACATCTATGGTATTTTTCTTCCTGCAACAGAAATATTTACAACAATATCTTTTGAACACTGGCCCTATATCCCTTTCCAAATGTCCTACCATCTGAAGAGCTGCCATTTTATCTCTCTCTGCCTCTGTCCCTCTTTCACGCATATAGACATGTGTACACATACCATATTTCAGAGCTGGGCCTTCTGAGTTTTCAGCATCAACTTAAAGTATATTCCTCACTGTGTGGTACCCAGAGCTGCTGTTAGACAGATCTATAAACTGGCTTTGTTTTTTAAAAAAGTCCAAAGCAAAATATGCAAACAAATACAGCAAATGAAGATTTCTGAAATTTCCTTCTGTTTAAAAATAACATTTTTATTAGTCTGGGGTTTTTTTCTTTTAGGATCTGCTCTACTCTGCCTGAAGCCTTGGTGAGGCAGAGCATCACAGGAAGAGGAACACGAATTCCTGGGAGACAAGTACTGATGCAGAGGAAGGGGGAAGACAAGACTTGATCATCTAAGAAGAAGTGCAGGTTCCCAAATAAAGCTGTGAGACGACAAGAGGGAGGCACAGTAGTGTTAGTATGTATAGAAGGCCAGAGCTGAGAGAGTCTGATTTCTTGAGGATGATGTCCTGGCAGGTACTCTTGTGCACATGCTATAGCATAATATTCCAGTGCATCCGTACATCCATCTACGCTGCAAATGGCACAGGGGTGATATTTTAAAAAAAGAAGAAGAAATTAAACCACCCTGTTGGAGACCTTTACAATGCTCAGCTGCTCCTGAGGAGTGCTTGGTGTAGCTACAGCAGGCAAAACATCCCTCCCATCTAGTCACTGGCACACAGCACAGCAACCCATTTATGTGAGCACCTGGCTGATCAGTTTGTCTGTGACAGATCTTGGCACACCCTCTCCTCTGGCTGTAAAGCTTTACTCACTTGTGTGGTTTTTCCCCCACAAACTCTTGTCTGGCATGGGAGGACTTGGAACCGAGCCACCCTGGCTCTGGCAACAACAGGAAAGCACATTTTAGATAACCCTTCAGTGTGCATGCTTTGCAGCCATTTAAGGGCTTTTCTGTGGGGTTGGGGAGGAAGGGCTGTCCATCATCCAAAGTCTGTTGCTGCGGGAAGGGTGCTGTGACTGCAAAGGTCTTTGGCAAAGGCCACGAGCATCTGAAGGCTGCTCTGAGAAATGGATACGGGCTCACAGTTCCCCACGGGGTGCTGTGTAGAGGAGAGCACTCTTCCACCGGTCATCCCAGGGCATCATTCATTAAACATAACGCCCTACAGGAAAATCAGGGGTTTGTGTTTTCCATACCCTCTCCTGCATCAGCCCTGACGTCAGTAGTTTGGAACCATGGAAGTTAAATTAAGGCCAGTGCAGTGTAATAGGCAAGGGACAGCAAATGCTAAGAAGTCGAGGTAATGAGAAAATACCTGCCATCTGGAGCTGTCATAAGCATGAATTTACATCTCTCCCCACAAAATAAATAAATCACAGCCTGCAAAACATTACTCTCCCTGGATGCAAAGTCCCACTCCTGCGGCCGCCACCAGAAATTTTGGCCTCTCCTCTGTCTATGTGGTCGGTGGCTCCTGCTGAAAGCCCCAGGGTGATGTGCCTGGGCGCGGGGAGACATCTGCAGCCTCTGCCTGCTCAGGCGCGATGGCTGGAGCGGGATCTGTTCTGCTGCATCCTCTCGCTCCAGTCCCCCCTCTGACGGAAAGTTTTCCTCCTGGCTCTGACAGCACCGCAGCCACTTGGGGAAGCACATGACTTCCTTGGGAGACGGTGTTTCTTATTTGTGTTGCAGGCCTCCAGCAGGCATGGCACCGAGGCAATATTTATATCAGTTTTTGTAACATCACCACAGCAGCTGCAATTTTGGGAACTGAAGTGCTGGCTGGAAGTGGGAGAGAGAGGCACAAAGCACAACACGCCACACAGAAATGTGGATGCATGGGGGGAAAAAAAGGAAAAAAAAAAGAAAATTGGCAACCAGCCTCCTCCTCCAGAAAGCTCATTGTGTTCCCATGTGCCAGGGGTGCTACTTGCCCTCCAGATGGTTACCACAGGGCCCATCTGTGTAAAAGTGAGTCAATGGCAATTGCAGCTCAGGATGCGTGTGGTGGGATCAGATCTGTCCCCTCAGGGTGCTTGCACTCTTGGGGGAGCAGGACAGGGGAAGAGGAGTCCTCCAGCCAGGTGGTTTTCTGTGCTACAAGCAAAACAGTGTTCAGCAGTCTTCTCATACCCTTCAGCTGTGAGAAAGCGTAGTGCAACACTTGTGTGCGGGCTGCTGCCAGCTGCCCCCAAAACTGCTGCAGCCCCATGCTGTGCCTTGGCAATCAGCCCTAGCAAGCTCCTTATCCCACCAACAATGCCATGCTGGTGCAGCCATGCTGCTCCCAGGTGCCCAGCTTGGATCTCTGACCCACGCTCTGCCTGTGTCCTGACCTCTGTGGAACTACCTTGCTGTGGCTGGGAAATCCCCAGGAGGTAGGATAGGGGTCCTATCTTCAGATTATTTACTTGCTGCTTCCCATTACACATATGTGACCCAATTCTCTCCTTTTCTGCCCCCTGGCTTCATTTCAGTGGTGTTTAGACAGTGGAGGTTTGGGGCTTCTCTGGTGCTATGGGGCTGGAAGTCATAGCTGCCTTAAAGTCAGTAGAGTTGTCTTCACTGTGTCTCCTTGTTCCTTCATCTGCCCTGCAGCAGAGGCGAGGGTGTGCCCTTGGTGGGTGCCATGTGTGTAAGAGGGGCTCTCTGCTGCACATGCATGTTCTCAGTAGGTGGTTTCTACCTCTGCTGCCAAACAGCTGGCAAAACATAGGCCTGAATTCTTTCCTGTCCATTGCTTTTTCTCCATGTAGCTGCACTGGCCTGTGGAGTTACATCTGACAGAGGAGGTGTCACAGTCTCCAGTTACCTCAGAGCCTGATGAAACTGAAGAAAGTTGACATGAGGCTAAAAAGCTCCCACAAGGTGCAGCCCCAGACCTGTCAGGTGATGCCCATTTTATCATGGGCGAGAGCTGAATGTCATTTGACCCAAATATAGCTGTGTGGTGCAAAACATCTTCATTGTCCTGGACAGCACAAGGTCTCTAGAAAAAGCTGGGCTGCCAATGAGCTCTCCATGTTCATGTGTCCTGCAGTCCTCTGAAAGGACCAAGCAGGGGAACCACCACTGTGTCTGTCTGGGAGGGCTCTTGAAAACCAGCACCTGCAGCTGCATCACAGGCTCCCTGAGGCAGAGACACCATCAAAAACTGGCAACACGGTAAGCATGGCTTCTTGGACTATATGCCTCAGAAAATCCCCTCCAGTCTCCCATTTCATTTGCCCTTAAGCCATAAGCACTCCTACTTTGTCTCAAAAAGAACAGAAACTTCAATGCCCAAGTTGTTTCCTTAACACAAACATCCTGAAATGGTCCTGGTGAGCAGAGGTGGGGTAAGAAAGGCAGGGAGGGTAGGGAGGAAGAAAAGCTGTGCCAGCTGTGGTGGCAGATCCTCTAAGGTGGCGTGGGGAGGGCTTGGCAACCCTTTCAGCACTGTCCTATTGCAACCGGAAGGAGGAGGGTATACAGAGGTTACTTAAAAGCCCCTGATTTTTTCCCTGCTTCTATTGCACTGCAGAAATTCTGCAAAGGAGAAGGAAAAAAAAAATACTATCTGAAAAGAAGGTACCATTGATAACTTAAAAACTTCCTTTTAGCGCTTACTTCTATTAAATAATTGCTGCATTTAAATTGCTGTTTTCAGGGGCTTTGGGAAGAAGTTTTCTTCTCAGTCATTAATATTTTCTTAGAAGGGTTGCATGGCTTTTTCATCGCTACATGCTTACACTGAAATAGATGTGAAAGCAGTTTTGAGTAGCTCAAAAAGAAGTCTCTGATCAGCCTACATCTAAGATTTCCCTTAAGGACGTTAGTGGGAGAGAAATAAGTGGATAAGTGCTTTTTTCTTTTCCTTTTTTTCCCCCTTTTACCCCCCCTCTCTCTTTCTTCCTCCTCCTCTTTTTCTCAGAAGTGGATTGTCTGGGTGCAGGAGTTAGCCCTGTAGATATTGGGTGTTTGTGTGCATAGGGACAAAAATACAATTCTCCACTGATCATCCACAGACTGTTGTAGGCTGTAATATTTGGCTTGATTGCAGTATGACTTATAATGTCATTTTTATTAGGAAGAGGTAGTGTGTGATGCACTTTCCGAAAATATATTTTGCTATTTTGGATTCAATAATGCTTTTATGGAGGATGAGAGACTGAAAGATTTTCCAGTTCTTTTACCTGAAACTTCCTAATGTTTTTAGTGCCCTGCTTCTCCTAGGCAAATACTTCTGTGTTAGACTTCCCTCTCCTTCTCCCGCCCCCTCCTTCTTCTCTTATTCATGTGTTTTGATGAACAAAAATGCCTTCCAATCCTTAGAGAGCTGTACTTATCATTAGACTGATGTTTTCTGCCTCTCAGGTTTTATTTATGTAAGTCTAAAAATGTGTAGCTCACTGGCACCCCACATTGCTTTTGGCTTCTCCCATGTTGCACGTGCCATTCTAGCTCATGTTTACTTTTTTCCTTGCACTTTTTCCTTCATGCTATTACAACTTTTTTAGTACAGAGTGTCTGAAACAATGAGCACCAACGAGGAGAATAAACCTCCTTTGAACGGGAGAAGAGCCATCCCACCAAGCTACTCCAATGATGAAGAAAATGAGGTTCCTGAGATGGAAGCTTTTGGAGTGATACCTAGAGGATTTAATCCTAGAGGTACAGTAAACAATTAAGCCGTAGATCTAGTCTTACGTCTTCCATACTCTCAGCACAGGTCTGTGAACTAAACCCAAACCACTTTTTCCTTACATCTTTCCAATTCAGACAGTTTTTCTTGCTGCTCGTGGGAAAACTTGCTGAAACCACCCGTGTGTACAAAAGTGTTAGCAGGGGTTATGGGTAGAGAAAGTGAGAATTAAAGAAGCTGAGGGGCCAGTTGTCAGCTTGAACTGCGGTACTGGTTAAAAAAGGCAAGAATTGCTTTTTCCATCTTGATCACTGACTTCAGTCATGGCTGTTACAGCCTTGGAGTGAAGGGCCAGGAGGAGTCTGTTCTCTTAATGGGCCGTCTCATTTGTATGGCCTTAAACTGCTTGTGAAACTGCTGCAAAATATTGTCTGGCAGGGCAAACTTTTGCTATAAATGTTCAACTAACTCACAAAAAATAGCATGAGATTAAAAGGAATACCCATATCATTATTTATTCTCCTGTGAAAAATGTTTCAGTATCATGATAGAGAATAGAAAAATCAAAGTATGTTCCCAGTGTCAGCTCTTTGGAGTCAACCAGAAATAAAAAATACGTAAGATCTGGTTTAAAAGAAAACAGGATTAACTTCTGAATGACTCATTAATGAAATGATGTTAATTTTTTGTCTGTTTGAATTGAACAGCAGAACTTGTTGAACACGGCAGCTCAGGGTAGCTGGATGTAATACTACTTAGTGCTCATAGGGGACTTTTCATCCAGAGTTGAAGGAGTGCTTAATAAAAGTGGACAAAAATTAATTACTAAATTTCACACTTTGGGGAACAGGCAAAGAGATTTTAAGTGACAAGTTGCAAAGCATTATTTCTGTAATCCTAGTCATGTGCCTTAACCACACTCCCCTCCCCACACACCCCACCCCACCCCCATCTCAATACACACACATTTCTTTTGGAAGCATTTATTTTTTTTTTTAAAGTGCCTGAGAAAACCAACTGGCATGTTAAGACTGCAGAAATTTTGCTTGAACCTATTCTGACAACCCTGTAGCTCTGGGGCAAGTGTGTGTGTTTAAATTGTCAAATGCAATGCAGTGCAGGTCCCGGCTAGACACTGTTTCAAACCCAACATGCTCACAGAAACTGGCGATGTGTAACTGTGGGATACCTTAGGAGGAATGCAGCCTGTAGCTAAAGCCCACCAGCACCAGGAGAAAGATCCCTGTTGCTTTTTGATGTGCTCCACATCAGGCTCTGAATGAAGTGTGGTGCTTGTGGGCGGCAGCCTCCTGCTTTTCAGAAATGCAGTAGAAACTTAGGAATGTCGGGTCAAGTGAGTTGAGGCAGGAGCCCAACATGTCCTTAAGGTGATGCTGTTGTTGAGAAAAACATCCCTTGTCCAAAGCAAGTTTGTGTGGCCATTGGGTAAACCTGGCTACGCGACTGATATGGCTGAAAAATAAAACTGTGCAAAAACCCCTTTTTGTACAGCTGGATCAGCTTTGCTGTGCAATTCTCTCCAGTGCTTGTAGCAAAAATATGCAAGGGGTGACCTGAAGGGTCACCTGAAGGGTCCGTGAAGGGGCTGTAGCAGCATCCCTGTTTTGGTGCACATCAGCTGTGATCTAAGCTGTGGTCCCTGGACATACTGCTTGGGGTAGGATGCTTGAATCACCTGTCAGACCACGTTAAAAGTTTATTGCCCCTTGGAGCTCGACCTGACATTCAGGAGCTGAGCTTGCCCCAGAGCACTCTCAATGTTGTGTTTGGGGGATAAAATGATGGTCCATGGGTGGAGCAGGAGCATCACAGTGTGATGAGGCTCTACACCTGTGAGCACATCCTGCCAGAGAGCTACCTGTGACACCTTCCCCTTCTCCTGCACACGCCTACATTTCTGGGCTGTCTAGATTTTTCTATAATTCTTCCCAGATTTCAGTAACACACTGAATAAAAGTATGCAAATGTTTTTATCTCTGCTGTTACAATGGAGGTGTTTTCTAGCCTCTGGACACCTGATATAAACATCTAAACACCTGTGTCTTCGCCTGTGTCAGATTGTAGTCAACACAGAGCCATCCAGTGAGTGGAGGTGAGGGAACAGGTTGTCCTGAGAGTCACTGGATGGCAGGTCCATGGTGATCTGTACCCTTCTCTCAGCTCCACTGACTGCAGCAACCAGCCATCAACTGGCCATAACGAGAAGTTACATACCAGGCTCACATCATTTAGATGCCTAAATTTAACCGAATTCTGCCCTTGATCTGTGCAGTGTAGGAGTCTACAGCTGAGCTAGTCACCCTCGTTTCCCTTGACAGCCAACAGAGAGAAACAGGCATTTTTAGGGTGTGATTCATTTGACCTATTTTAGCTACTACTCTGGGATGAGGTAAGACCCTGTGCTTGCCTAGCTCTCTGCTGACACCCACTTCTACTCCGCTGAATCACAGCCGGGGCGAGCGCGGCGGCTGCCGGGGCCGGCTGCGGCCCCAGCCCGGTCAGGGGCTGCCTCTGCTGGAGCCGGCTCGCCTGCGGGAGGAGATGCTCACGACGGGGACGAAACAGAGAGAAGCCTGTGTCCCCGGGAACGTCCCCGGGAACAACCCTGTGCCGTGTCCTCCCCCCGGCTCGTCCTGGCCAGCTCGTCTCACCGCAGTGTGTTGTGAGCCGGCTCGGTGGGAGGACACAGCCCTGTCATCCCGCCCTCCTTTGCACAGTCCGGTGACTCGCCAGGCGTTTGTGCTTCGCCTGCTAGCGGAGTGATGAGCACTCGCTTTGGAAATTCACGCCATTTTTTTGTAGTAATTCAAAGCCCTTCCTCTCTGGTTGTCTGAGGAGAGCTGGTATTTGAAGGCTATTATTTTTGTTTGAAAAACTGTTCAACCTTGTGCTCATTAATTTCCTCGCAAGCTTAACATTACACAAGCTTTAAGAAGGCATCACACTGTTGCCTCTCGTGCAGCAAACCTGCTTGCACTGAACAACAGACCAGGCTACAGGCAAACCCTCCAGTAGACCTGACTTCAAAGGAGGTCTCGATTGGCCACCTGTCCCTCACAGGTGAGCATTGCTTGGAGCTCTGCTTTGGATCACACCCTGGTGCTGGTCTTAGCTCATTACCCTGCACATGTTTTGCTCTTCGTAATTACCATTACTGTAATTAGCACAGGCTCAGCCATGAGTTATCTTCATCTGGCAAGCTTAACGTACATTTTAACACTGAGACCAAAAATGAAATGTGTTTTTTGCAGATGTGTATGGCTGTGGTCTGACAGGAGCAATGTAAAGTCCTGTGATAAAATGAAGCAAATTGTGAACTGAAAGCCCAGGGTGGCTTAGCTTTGCAGTTCCTTGAAGGGGCTAACATGCAGAGGAAAGATGGGGTCACTATGGCCTTTTATTGCAAAAGAGGAGATGCAAATAAACCCTCAGTTCTGTTTTTATGCCTTGGAATGAAAGAGAAGCTGAGCCAGTTTCTTATTGATAGCTTCACTCCTCACAGAATCCCAAAATACACAGCTTTTACATGTAATGCTTTTGGCCCAGATGGGTTAGAAAGATATAAGGGGAGAGATTCTCTCCTGTCCCTGCTTTATCCCTCTACAGAAAATTTCTGCTTCGTGTAATTCAATTGTGAGTTTCGTCAGCATTTTTGAGAGAGCATTGGTAAGTTTTGCAAGGAGGGAGGTGAAGACATGCCCTACTTCACAGAGGTGCAATGAGAATGATTTCTGAGCAAAATGTTTCATACAGACATCTCTGTAATTCAGACAGTGCTAAAGTCAGTGGGTTTCTACAAAAGTTATTCCAGAAGCCTGGTGAATTGAGCAGAGAATAACAATAACATTGTCATGGGACTTTAAGCCTGACTCAGGCTTGAACAGACTATTTTAGCCTTTTTGCAGATTGAGGTTAGCAGAGGGCAGATGGTTTTGGGTTCAGTTATGTGGGGCTTTTCTGTGAAAGGTTCCTTATCACGCTGTGTCCTCAGGCATATTTCTTTCCTTCTGTTTCCTAAAGGACACAGATAGGTATCTGAGGGATGATGCAACCAGCAGTGGGACCTGCTCCCATTGCCATTACTCCCCTGTCTTCCATTAGCTGTTGTCCAGAGCCCAGGCTGGAGCAGGAGAAGGACCACGCTGACCATGCTGCCCATCCAGGGAAGGTGCTGCCTGCAGGGCTCTGCTGCTTGTCCAGAACTGACAAATTAAACAATTGTGCTGAGCTTCTGTGAAAGGGGCCACATTCAGCCCTCAGTGACATGAGTGTCCGACTCATTTACTGAGCACATCATTCTTGCCCACAGTGTGCTTAGTAGAAGGCCAAATTAGCCACCATCACAAGCACACACAGCTCCACCAGCTGCTGTAAATGTGCAGCTCTTTTTGCCAGGCATGAGTTTGGCTCTCACGCTAAGTATAAAATGCAGGAATTAGCTTGTTTCTAACTGTCAGCACCTGGAAAGACAAGCTGAGAGATGCAAATCTAGCTTTACTCTCCTGTCTCTCTCCTGGTGGTGAGTAGTAATGGTCCTGCTCCTCCTGGCAGAGGTCATGATTATGTGCCTAAGCATGTAGGCAAAAGAACGATGTCCAATTCATTTTCATGTGGTTTCTCATAGTGTGAGAAGACTCTCACCATGCACATTCATGATGTGGCACAGTCATACAGCTCATGGTCACTGCAAGTGCCTGTGGCTATCCCAGTGCCACCCCACACTGGTCATTTGCTGAACAAACTACTTCTAGTTTGTAATAGTCCTTCAGACAGCCTGAATTTGAAGGGAGCAAAGCTCTGTCTGTGCATGTTATAGACACCTACTGCTGCTTGCCTGTAACTCAATGCTGTAATTACATGCTGTAATGTTATATTTAGTTTTCATAAGAAGACACTAATAGCAGTGGAGGTGTACTGAGAAGCTGAGACAAGACACATGCAGTACACCCAAACCTTATCTAATACAGGCAATCCAAGCTCTCAGCTGAATGCAGGATCATTAACTGTCTCTCAGCTCTCAGTACTGGTAGTGTTTTGCAAACAATGTATTTAAGTGCCACAAAACTCCTGTGAATTTGCATTTTACAGATGGGGGGTTTCAAGAAGGGAGACACGAAGCCCCAGCCATCAAAGTCCCACTGATTGCTCTGGTAAAATTGTGACAGCAAGGTCCAGACTTGCGGAAAGCTGATGCCTATGGAAAGATGGGTCCAGAGACTCTCTTTAGGGTCGTTCAGCTTCCAACACCTAGAAACCTGCTCTTCCTGTGGTTGCTCTCAACATGCGCTAGAAGCATTTTAGCCTCTGTGAAAATGATAGGTGGGCAGAGGAGTGTCTGTCCATAAGTCTCTTCTCAGCCAGGAGCACATAAGCCCCAGACAGATCCAGAGTGTTCCCGTGGCATGATGATCCTTCCCTGGAGAAGGGGAGGACAGGGCCTCTAAAGATGTTGATACCCATTTTGACATTTCAGCACACTGACTCCTTCCCCCTCTGCTCATTTACGTGTCTCTGCAGATTACCTGCGTGTTGTGGATATGTATATGTTCAAGGATCCTCACGAGGTCAACAAGCAGGAGCACCACACTGACAAGTACTACAACCCCAGGCTGATAGTGCGTCGGGGACAGGCTTTCCAAATCCAGATCGACTTCAACCGGCCCTACAAGCCAGAGACAGACCAATTCTGGCTGGAGTTTTTGATAGGTAAGTGCCTGGCAAAGGCTGTGTCTTATCAGCAAAGCAATAGTCTCTCATAAACAGGAAAACAGCAGAACTTAATGTCTGGGTCTTTTCCTGTTATGATTGATAAACCATAAAAACAGGCTTAGCCATAGGCAAGGGAGTGTTTTTCTAAACACAGTTTGAATCCTTTCTTGAGAAAATCAGCAGAATTTCATGTGAGAGAAGAAGGAGAAAAATCTGGGGGTTTCTGTTTCATAAGAAGCTGTACTTTTTGAGCTTTTGAAGTTATATCTGACTAATGATGTATGGCAATGCTGAAAGGTAGGTGGAACAGGAAACCTCTTTTGTTAGTGTTTAGAAGATGTAGGGAGGAGGAGTCTGTCATTTGAGGTAGGAGAAGTGACTGTATGAACTGAGATAGCAAAATATTGATTGCATAAAGAGGAGAAGTTACACCAGGTGGAAGAATCTTGCAACTTTTCAGCCTACATTTACAAAAAGTCAGAAACAAGAAATAAAGTTCAATGACTGTAATTTTGGACCAGAAACAGAGTCATAGATTCATAGAATCACTAAAGTTGTAAAAGACTTCTAAGATCATTGAGTCTACATGTTAGCCTAGCACTGCCATGTTTACTACCAAACTATGTACCCAAGCAGGGGTGGTGATGCCCCCACTTCCCTGGGCAGCCAGTTCTGATGCATGGCTACCCTTTCACTGAAGAGATTTGTCCCAATACCTAATTTAAACCTCCCCTGGTACAACTTGAAACTATTTCTCTTTTTCTATTGCTTGTCACCCGGGAAAAGATACCAACCCTCTCCTTGCCACAGCCAGCTTCCATGCACTTGTACGGAGTGGTAGGGTCTCCCCTGGGCCTCCTCTTCTCCAGGATAAACACCCATAGCTCCCTCAGCCAATCCTCACAGGACTTGTTCTCCAGACCCTTCCCCAGCTCTGTTGCTCTTCTCTGGACATGGTCCAGCACCTCAATGTCTTTTTTGTAGTGAGTGGTCCAGAACTGAACACGGGATTTGAGGTGTGGCTTCACCAGTGCTGAGAGTCTTACTCAGGATGATATCAGAGACTTTCTCGATTTATTCCCAAAAGAGAAAGAGAGCTTTTTTCCTCTCACTGAGAAGGCTTCATCAGAGACCCAGGTCCTAAGGTACCTGTGGACTCACTGAAGGCAGGAGACTGGAGAAGGGGATAACTTCACTAGAAAAGGAGAGAAGCAAAAGAGTTTCCTGCTAAACTCCAAAGATGGCCCCACCAGATTCTGGTCCCTACAACACAACTCTGGGAAACACCCAGCTTCATCTAGATTGATCTGGAAGTTTCTGTGTTAAGACATCAATGTTCCTCTTATAAACTCTTTAAAGTAGGTTATAATTGATGTTTTAATTTACTTTCCTGTTAGATGCAGATCTGAAATTTGTAACGCTGAGTCTTTTCCATCATTGAATTATGATGATGTGGCCATTTATTAGATTTGTTGCCTTCTAAAGCTAGATGGGTGTTTATCTCTTAAACATATGTGCAGTGAAAATGTTACTGTCTGCACATTTTTTTTCATGGGTTTCTTCTTTCTAATTTAAATTAGGGTTGGGAGGCATGTTATGGCAGTCCAGTGAATGATTGGCTGAACAGCCACAAGTGCCTTTAAAAATTTAATATGCATAAATATCATTAGTTCTTTTGGGATTTAATTAAATTCAAGATTGTTCCCTTAATCTTTATATGTTTAAAACAAACAGCTGTATCAAGAAGATGTGGAAAATGGAACATTTGTTTTTTATTGCATTCTGTGCCGTTTGCATTCGTTTTAATCAGATATTCTATATTGGAAGAAGAAAATTAACGCTTCTTTTGACATTGCACAGTCAGCTTAAGAGAACACATTCACTTATTTTTCTTTTGCTCTTTCCTAACACCTTCATCCACAGTTGAATCTCTAAGTGTGGATGAAAATAATCTTCAGCCATGGTAGGGATGGGGCTAATACAGCCTCAGCCAGGGGAGTCTCTGCAATAAACACAGCTCTGAGTGATTCCTTTGGATCTAGCCCTTAGTGTGCGGTGGGATTCCCCTCCCTGTTCTTCACTGCTGCTGTCCTTCCTGTGAAATGGGATGGGTGTCCATGTGTGGTGGCTGACAATTGGCTGCAGACACAAGATTGTGTTCAGTGCTATTGCCCTCCCCTGTTTTTTCTTTGCTTCTGTGAGCACCACTGCCTTCTTGTTGCAAGGACTTTAGCTCACAGAGATTCAAATGAGAGGTGTTCAAGCTCCTCTTCTGGGAACTGGTCAATACTCAGCACTCTGCAAATGTTTCTCTTTATGAACCTGTGATGCAAATGCAGCATATTTGTTCTCAGAGGCTAGCAACAGGAAGCAAAACAAAAACAGTCCACAGCAGAGAAGGAAATTTCTGAAATTATGTGTTTGACTCTTGCTACTTCTTTTTGTATCAAGTCCAATGTTTAATGCTGAGAAGAGAAAGGAAATTTCTCTTACTTAGGAAAAATAACTGGCTGCTGAATTTCTCAGTGTTGTGCTCTCAAACTTTTTGTCACAGGGAGGTGTGGCTATTTTCATCCAGTTTTTTCACTTTGTCTTCCTGAAGAGCTAGCTCTCGCCTCTCCTACTGCCTGAACAGCAGAATCCAGTCCAAAAGCTCTTGCCCAGGCTGCCTGTGAGCAAGGGAGAGAGGCAGGCACCTCCAAGCAGAGTTTAACTTTGCTGCCTTAAAGTGGGATGAACTCTCTTCTCGATTGTTTTTTCTTCCTTTATTGACTCTCTTTCATGGACCAGTCTCTGACTTTAAGAACACCAGAGGCAGGGAAGGTGAATCCTGCCTTTTGGTACTGTCAGACAGAAGCTATCCCTGGGGAATGGCTCAGACAACAGCCCTGCAGCAGAGGCAGCTTGGGCTCAGAGAAACTTTTTATTCTGGAAGAAGTATACCTCCTAGGAATGTGCTGAATTTGGGAGATTAAAGTAATGGACACACAGAAATATTGGCAGGCTGTTGTAAGATGACCTTTCTAAGGAGTGCTCTGTGTGCCTGAGCAGTAGATTTCAAATTGTGCAGCAGAACTGTTGAATAGAATAACCTGTGTGGAAGGGGCCTCTGGGGTCTCATCTCCAGCCCTTGGTCAAAGCAGGTCCAGCTTCTCCATCATCTCTGAGTCTTTCCCTATGAGTAGGTTCTGAGTATCTCCAGTAGTGTGGATGTTTCCCGATGTGGACCAGGCTGCCCTGAACTGCAGAATATTTTAAGAAGTTCAAGGTTCTATTTTCATAAGGTACAAAGTTACTCTATAGGGATGGCTGGCCTTGGCTGTCAGGGGATTCAGCTGCAGCTGGGAAAACTTGAAGCCTCCTTTTGCATGGCTGTGCCTGCAGTGGGGGCTGTTTATACAAGAGTGCCTGTGAAGCTATTCAGAAGTTATTAGTTCTCAGCTCTGAGAGAGTTCCCAAAGCTGATATTAATCCATCACAGAATTTTTATCCATTAAAGACTAATTTTGATCCTGAAAAATGTGACAATTGTAATGGATTGATCCTATGGGTGTGCACAGAACTATTCTATTTCCATTATTCTCTAAAATTTACTTTCCTTTGTCTTTTTTTTTTCATTCCTATTTTTTCTTCTTTTGCATCATTAAAAGATGATTAATGAAGCAAGTAAAGCAAGTAGAGACTACTTAATCCTTCTAATTGATAATGAATCAAGGGTACCTGGGACAAATCTTCTGTCATGTGAAACTAGATCTGAAACACTCAGAGAGAAATCTTTAATTACAACCCTTTTAATCCACAGTCCATTTAAATGACATTTTCACAGAATTCATGGGTTAAATTGTATAAACAAATATATGTGTGTGTAAATATATACATTTGTGTACATATATATGTGTGAATATATAAATAATTCATCCCAATCTCTTGAAAGTCACTTTTACATACATTCCTCTGTGATAGCTCCCTATGACTGAAGTTGTTCTTGCTTTACCAGACTGTCTTCTGTAGAGTCATCCCTGGTGAAATTGACTGAAATGCTAACATGTGAATTATGATATTGCAGTTTTGCACTTAATTCTTCATTAAATTAGGACCATATTTGCCTGCCAAAGTATGGAACACAATGAATGTGCCAAAAAATCCACATGGAAAAATATTCACTTATAAAGAGTAATTAGATGTAATTCCACTTCTTGTGCTGGACCTCAGCCCTTCCCCAATACCCGTGGTTTGAGAGCTGCTCTGTCACCGCATATTTCCTCCATTTCTGCCTACTTCTTGGCTTTTACAAGGGGAAAGGTGAGCATCACCACTTGGGTGATACTCATTTTATTGGTCTGGGGTAGCAGTGAAACAGCCACAAGAGAAGTGCAGATGCTGTGCTTTCATCTAGTTCCCCACAGTGGGATTAATTACAGTTTGTTTGGAGCCTCAGTGAACCTGGAGGAGCCAATGGACTCCTTCACCCATTTTGATCTGTCCTGTCTCCTGCCTTTGTGGTGATATTTTGTGTTCCTCTTCATTTTCCCACAGTACAACGCTTAGCCTGGCTGAGAATAGCTCCCACACCTGGGACAGCCAGTTTGGTGTGAGTGCTGCAAAGTTTCCACTGGCGCTGCTGCACTGGCAGGGATTTCTCTGAAAAGCAGATGTATCGTGAGATGGGCTTATACAGCCTTCAGTCTTGCTTTTAGTAGTAGTTTCCAGTACGTGGCTGTAAATCCTTGAGGGGTTGATGAGTTTATATGGTGCATCCTGACTCTAATGATGTATTTCCCCACATCCTCATAAATTGCTGTCTATTTGTGTTTTCCTTAAATGGCTTCATAAATCCATATATATTGGTCTAGCTCTAAATGTTATTATGAGCGTTTTATTCATTGACGCACTTCTGGAACGACCATAAATTCCAGTCCCCCAGGCTACTCTCACCTTTCCACACGTGTGCACGTGTGGACACCCATGCACCCCTCCATATGCTCTCCTCAGGCTTCTATAAATCATTGGCTTCTGGCCTGAGATCAGAGGAGAGACTTACTGCTCCTTTTTCCACAGTCTTCCCAAGTCAGTTCCAGAGGGATGGTCATAAACACATCAAAAAAACCTAAGAACATAAAGATGTTAGAGCTGATCCCGTATGGCTTATTTAGGTGACACCAAATTCCCACTCATAGTCAGAGGGTTAATGAGGTTTTGATGATTTTGTCAGGCAGTAATTCTGCCTCTGTGGGAAGTATTGCTACCTCTACTGTAACCTGTCCTCCTCAGCAGCTCTGGGGCAGGGCAGATTGCAGCCAACAGAGGTGCTGGAACAGCACTAGGGATGGGATGTTGAGCTGAGTTCTGACTCTGAGTAAAAGATGCTCTTCTGGAAAACTTTGGATCTTCATGTTTTAGGAGATTTCTTGGCTCTATCAAGAGAACTAACCAGTCTAGAGGACACACTGCATTGGTGGGTAACTCAACACTGTGAGTTCATTAGATCCTTGTTTCACAAAGAAGTACAAAACTTTGAGCAGAGGTAGAGAAACACCTGATGGTCTAAACCTGGAGTCTCATTTTGTGACAGAAGAAATAATTTATTAGCAGTGGAACATATTTCCTAGAGATTGACTCCCAGCAGGCAAGAGACCTGTTTGCCAGCTCTTAGTGAAAAATAAACCTCTCCACTTTTTGAACAAAGGCATTGGGGTATTTTTTTTCCTCTCCTCTGGAATTCCCAGCTGGGCCTCAGAGGAGCAGAGAGAAGAGAGTCCCTTGAGGTGGTCTATGAATGCAGTATTTAATGCAAAGCAGTCTTTATTAGGCTGGCTTTTGCACTGTTGCAGCAGCATCAAGTGGCACATAAAATCTGGCTGTATTTTTTAGTTGTTTTACTAGCTAAGGTGCGTGGCTCTGACATGAGTTTTATAATTTTTAAGTACTAGAAACATTCACTGCTGGGACAGAGTGGCCAGATGTTAAGGATTCATAACTGTGGACATGAACAAAACTTCTTTCAAGATATGTGCTTTTACTACATTTCCAAGTTTGTGTATAGCACTTCTAAAGGCGATGGAATTTGAGGGTGGGAGGAACTCATGTGAGAAGTTAGTGATTTACAGAGTACTGCTTTTAACAAAAAATTGTTTCTTCTCCTTCTTGCTTCTTTTGATTGTTTGGAATTTTATTGGAGCACCTCTCCTGTTTCTTTCTGATTTGTTTTACCCTATGTTTTGTGTCAAAAATCCCATATGCTAACACCCATCTCCAAGGCTGCTTGCTATCAAAAGGCTGACCTCTGCTATACTCTGCAGCCTCTCTGCTGGTGACTTCAAGCTCAAACTTATTTATCAACATATCACAATTATTATACTTTCATGAATGGTGTTGAAATAGGTTTTTTACCCTTTATATGAAAGAGTGTATCTGGATAAAATAAATGAACTTATAGGAAAATTGTTAATTACTGTGTGTAATATATATTCCAAAAGGAGACTGATCACTTGACTCCTTGAAAAGCCAGTCTTCCAAGGAGAGTTCCTAAAAAGACAAAGATTAATGAGACACAGCTTTGTTCACCTCCTTCCCTTCTGAGGTATCAGAAGGAAGGAAATTTCCATCAGGAAGGAAATGTCCTGTGAAGCTCGCTAGATCTCTAATCTCTGTTGTATCAAACCTTTTCTCCTCACCACTGGAAGCAAAGCTCAGTTGTGTAGGACCCATCCAAGAGCACCTGGAGGTCCCTCCAGTGTCTGTGCCAGCAGCACGGCACTGATTCAGCCGTGGCGTTTACGAGCTGTTTAATGCACACACACACACAGAGCAGTGTGCATGTCCACTGGGGATCAAGGGGAAAACTAAACTACATGTAGTCAGGAGCTTCCAGAGACAGGATAGAGAAGGAGAAGGAGCAGAATAGTCTGAGCCAGTCCTGGTTCCTGTTATTCCCTTGTAAAGTACAGCAGCAGAATTGCATGACTGGAGGAGGATGGCTCATGTTTGACAGCTGAACTCACTGTACCTATCTCTCACCCTCTCTCTGTTGCTGTAAATCCCTCTCTGGTGTGGCAGTTTTACCCAGAATTTAACACAGCTTGCATCCGTGCCTGATGGACCCAGAGCTGACATGCTTGGGGGGGAAAGGCATGTGTTGAAAATAACCCACTTTGAATGTGTGTGTGCAGCCACAGTTCTGTGTTTTAGATGGCTCATTATTTTGCTGCTACATAAATAGATTTTGGCAAGCTTTAACAAATGCTGCACTTTGCTTTTTGCCCCTGTAAAGTGCCTATGTGTGACAGGGGACATCCCATGCATGCCCACATCCACACACACTGCAGTCATGGTGCCTTTTGCCATGTAAATCTTTACTCATGTTTTTTTAAATTTATTTTATAGGCTCCTTTAATAGTGACAGCAGATACTTTGCTCCTCTTTTCCTGGGTGCCTGGAAACCCCAAGAAGTGTAGAGCTGAGCTGAGTTCCAAGTGAGGTGAGAAGGAGCTTTAGGACCCCAGCTTAGTCAGCTACGGAAACCAGGGTGGAATAAGAAAGGATAAAAACCAGGTATCAAAGGATTGCAGACCTGTGCACTGAAAATCAGGGGAAATAGATTTGTTTGTGCCATTAAACATTCCATACAAGGGGAGTTTCTGTAAAAAGTAATGTCTTCTGGCAGTGTTGTGGCTCAGGACCTAGCACTGAAATGCCGAGGGTTGGAGCCCGGAGATAGAGGGTCGCTGTGAGCTCACTCCTGTCCTCTCCTGCTTCAAAGGCAGGGCAGGCAGCAGCTTCTATTCAGTACACGATATCTTTGAAGGACCTCATAAAAGAATTCACCCAGTGCAGGAATCTCCAGACTTTCTGAGTTCACAGGCTGGATTTTCCCATTTCCATGTGCTGTTACAGTGAGCAGACAGGGATATCCCGACAGCATGATGTCACACAAGGACTTTGTCTGTCACAGAGCAATTGGCTGTGAAATGTCCTCGTGTGAGGAGGGCCAGGGCCTCCTACACCCAAAGCAAATGTGAGCACTGGGGAGTGAGGCAACCACAAAGAACTGGCTGTGGAGCATGGCTCAGGCTGCCAACTCCTGGAGCAAATCAGAGCTGGAGAGATCCTGAGCCAGCTAATGCTACTGGCATAATGTCAGCACCCTCCTGTCAGCATAAAAAGGGTTTATCTTGTCTACATGTCCCCGTCCTGACATGCACTCAAACTGCCTCCTGACTCTCTGTGGGTTGGGTTAGCACCAGAGACCCTTCAGAGAGCACTCTGCCAGGCATTCACAGGCTTTTGGTAATGAGTCTTTGGATAGTATTGAATCTTCTTCCTTAGAGACTCAGCCAGAGAATGAAATCACCACTGCATGTTACTCCTTCTGAGAAAGGGCCAACATCGCAGATATCCCAACTATGAGCCAAAGTTGGCTCTACTTTTCCACTGCAGACAGAAATGTGCGCTCAAGATGTAGATAAAGGTCAAAAGGCCAAGCTACCCTGAGAGGACTTCCCTACAAAGTTGATAAACATAGTACTGAGCCTATGTAAGTATTATTTGGCCAGCAACCTTAGCATGCAATGCCAATGTTACTCAGCTTTATAGCACTCTAGTATCAAGACAACAGATGTGTGTATATGAGACTAGTGTGGCTGATGCTGTCAGATGTCTAGATGTGTGTTTACAATTCAATTCCACAAGCTCCTGACAGAAGTAACAATTCCCTTACTCTTTCATTTTACACCCCTTATTCTTCCATTTCCATTTTGTTTGGTTTGGTTTTTGGTTTGGTTTGGTTCTATTTCAGAAGATCAGGGAACCTGTCCCCTCTTCAAAGAAAACACTGGAAATTGCTCACTGTGCTCTTGAAGGCTCTGCCCATCTTCCCACCTCCTTGTGGATTCAGGATTTATGTAACCATTAGCAAGCACCAAACCATGGCTGCCTGTCAGGAGCAAACAATTCTCTTGTACTTACTGTTTATAATACTTGCAAAGTATCCTGACTTCTAGAATATCCATCCCAGGCAAATCTGCTATGTCTGCAGAGCTGCAGAGCATCCCTAGTGCTGCAGAGCACCTTCTCCTCATAGGTGAGCAAGCTAATGTAGTGGCCTCTTACTCTGTGGGGCTCGGGGCTGAAAGAACCTTACATACTCCTCAACAGCAACTACAGCTGCTCTCTTGTCAAACAAAAAGTATATTAGGGCATCTCGTGGCTTTGCTTGTTTGGAAGGGAAAATGGAGCTTTGAGTTTTCAGAAAAATTAAGAATACCAGAGGCTTGGTACTTCGCCAAACCTGCTTCTGAGGTGCCAGTTGCAGTGGTCCCATAAGGATGTCTTGAAAAGTTTTCATGGCCTCTTTGAGATCCCTCTGGTTCCTGTAGGCAGGTTTTCTGGTATGTGATTCTGCAGTCTCCCCATGTACACGTGGCATACACAGACATGGTGGTGCACAGTCACTGCCAGAGCACAGCTTCTCCTGTCCCCAACAGGCTCCTACACCAACATGCAGCTTCCAGCAGAGACAAGGATGTCAGTTCCCAACCATGTTAAAATAGTCATCTCTTCCCCCTCCCACCTTTCTGAAGGAGGTACGGGAGGCATTTTTTAAAGTAGCTCTCGTTAACAGGTTTCAAAGATATCAGTTCAACTGCTTGGTTTGCTCTGCTGCTTTGTTTGCGTGGACTGCTTTTTTTAGAAAAAGATTATGTCAAAACTAGAAGCAAAATATCAACTGTAGGAGGCAAGCTAGGTCATACACAGTTGCATTACAAAGAACAAGAATGTGTTCAGCTCCCAGATCTGTTAGCTCTATAGGCTCTTCTCTCTACACTGGCTTTCTTTTGATGGTTTATATTTGAAGTGTCCAGTGCTCTATCTTCTTGTGTTTTCTATTGATTTTGCTCTCTTATTCTAGTCCTTTATTCTTCTGTAGGTCTTTTTCTTCCATTGTGTTCCTCACTGATCTGAATGAGTTTCATGGGTTAAAGCATCCCTGGCCTGCAGGGCAAAGTGGGCTATTTATGTACACTGAATATCTGCAAAATGGAAATTCGTGTGCTCAGAATAATCTCTTGGATGAAGCAGGGCAGCCCCAGATTTCTCAGAAACACAAATGTCGTGGCAGCTTGCAAGTTTCAGATTTAAAGCTGGAGTTGTCCTTTCCCAAATTGTAGCAGTGTTCAGTTCTGCGATTATCTCTACATCGGCAGTATAAAAATAAGCAAGCAAGAAAATGGGTTTAATTTTGAAGTTCTTAAATAGTAGGAATGAAAAATATAGAAGTCTGTCCCTCCGTCTGCCATCATTGCTTTTCGTTACCCTATTTTTGAATGAGAGAGCCCGGCTTTCAGCCTAAAATATGAAATGAAGAGTAGATTTGAGAATGAGATAAGAAACTCATCCTTCTCACAAATGTCTCTTCTGTCTATGCTCCTGGTTGGCTTCCAGATTTAGTTTGGCTCTACCTCAGTCTCAAGGGGTGGAGCCTCACACAACTTTGAATCCTGGCACTGTACGTGTTTACATGTAGCCTATTCGTCTAGCTGCTTTTAGAGTTGGCAGAGTAAAATGAGCTCCTCTGGGGTGTGATTTGCCTTACTGTGAGGCAGACTCTCACGTGTGGTACTTGGGAGGCGTGTCATACTTTGGGACCCATTTCTGGCGGAGAAACCTTGGTGATTCAGCCCCAGTGTGGTGGTCTATATTCTGGGCATCCAGAATTGGTTCCCACTGCGTCCCTGAGGGGTGGATGCTTGGGGGGGAACCAAGCACTGGATATCTGCAGGTGGACTCATTTGTGTTTCTTCCCTCTGTGTGGACTTCATGAAAGAATGCTTGGTCTCCTCTTGGCAGTGGAGTAGTGCAGAGAAGAACAGGGCTCTGCTCTGCTAAAGAGCCCCAAAGCTGATGCCTGTGTCCCAAAGGGCACTTGTGTGCTAGCAACAAGGGTGGTGGGTGCATCTGAACTGGGGAAGGGGCTCTCACCTAAACTCCTAAACTTACCAACAGCCTAGCTGGTGTTGACACCGAGGCAAGGAGCAAGCTGGAGTACAGCTTGCTGTGCTAGGATAAACAGTGGTGAGCAAGAAAAGCCTGGACATCCTCTTTTCACGCTGGCAGGGCTATCTATGCTCCTGACAGTGCTCTAGGAGCAAGACTGGAGATTGCTGGAGCGAGGTGGGTGGGGGTGTGGGCACAGGCTGCCTGTGGGGAGTTGTTGCAGGTATTTGTGCTGTCAAGTTACCAGGCCCTCTGAGGGGCAGTGGGAGAGTAGGTTATTTTTGCCCACTAAAACCTGCCACATCCACTGAAAATAAGACAAAAGGACAGAGGAGTGCTAGAAAATTAAAAAACTGTCAAAACAACGTGAACCTCTTCACTTCTCTCTCCAGGTCGCAACCCACAGCAAAACAAAGGCACCTACATCCCAGTCCTAGTAGGCAACGTGCTAAAACCTGGTCAGTGGGGAGCCAAGATTATCCACAGGCAAAACAACTCCATTCGGCTGTCCATCATGTCCTCTACCACCTGCATCGTTGGGAAGTTTCGCTTGTATGTTGCTGTCTTGACTCCCTTTGGCATCCTTCGGACACGCAGGAATTCGGCGACCGACACCTACATCTTGTTCAATCCCTGGTGCCAGCGTAAGTACCTGGTCAAAGGCATACACTTTCTGCTGCTGGGCTCATCAGGTTTTAGGCGGGTTGGTCCAGGATGGGGAGCATGGTACCAAGGAGGTTGGAGACATGTCAGTTTGGGTCTTGAAAATTTACAGTAACTCTGTCAAAAGTCAAGTCTTTCAGGCTGGGGAATAGCCCTGTGTGAGCAGGGCTCCATCCTAGAAACCAATGCCTTTGTTTTGTCTAAACTCTGCAGTTTTATGAGGCCAAGCCTGTGTTTGCCGGTTCAGGCTCCACTGCTCATAGTAAACATACCCCAAGGCTCTATTCTGACTTGAATAACCAACGCTGAGAGTCTCCAGTGTGCCTGTGTGTGCCTTAAACCAGTCAATATGGGCATATTTTTTTCCGGGATTTGGTGTGGGGCAGGATGTGGTGGCCTCACACACTCTGTTGACTTACATCGCTAATTGCCACATTTGGGATTGAACATTTGCCGTCAAAATTTCAGTGGAACAGGTTGGGTGGAGTCAGCTTTCTGTGGCATCACTGGTGGTGCCTTCCTGCTGCTACATGACATTTGCCCTTATAACTTCCTCTTCAGTGGTGACTAATTAGCAACGGTGCCCTCTCTGCGGAACAAAACATCTTGCAAATGAGCCTTTTTTTATAATACAGTGGGTTGAAGAACAATTTATTTTTTAAAAAAATCTCCCAGGATCCTTAGAAGAAATCAGGCTTTACGCTGTCAGGGTTGTATTTTACCCTATGAACTCTGTGTCTGGCTTTCAGGAGAGGGCAAGAAGAACCAGAGGGGTTTGACTCAGCCTTCTGACAAGCTGTAGCACTGTCTCAGCTTCTGACACTTGCAAGGCTCCAAGTCACATATATTGCAGTATATTTAGGTCACCAGCTAACTTCAATATTCTCCTGCTACCCTTCCTTCATCTTTCCATTTGTTTACCACAGTATTTGCATCAAATAATCCTGTACGAAACAAGGGCCCTCCTACCAAGTGACAAGTAAGTTTAGTATTATTAGTGGAGCCCATTATTCAGCTGCACTGCTGTCAGTACATGGAATGATTTGTGCTGGATTCATTACTCGCCCCTAGTCCGAGGGAATATAAGCAATGATTAGCTTATGCATTATTTAAGAAGATATAGATTAATGCTGAATAAAGAGGAGTTAGTTAAGCAGGAATAGGAGGGAATAGGAGGCCTTTGGCCCTGCCACAGTGTGAGATACTTCTGAAAGCAGTGTAAGGTACCTCAGAGCAGTGTGCTAACAATTTGTTCTGGAGGGTGTGCAACAGAAAGGGAGGAAACATTGCCAAAGCTGTGACCCACTGTGAGCAGACAAAACTTCTCAAGGTTTGTTTTGGCATCATCAGACTCACAGCTTCAGCCAGGGAGGTGCAATTCTCCACCTAAAGGTAGAGCACTACTTGGATTTAGTCCTGGATGTTGTAACAGCCAGGACAGTGATGCTGAAGTGGCTCAGCACATCTTTGGAAATGGATAAACCCCAGAGAAAAGCTTCTTAAACCGCCTCAGTTTGCCTCATGCTTAGCAGACAACCAGCCAGGGCTGCATGCAGTCCTAATGTGGAGATAAGATGTGATGTGGGGGGGTTGCCTACCTCACTGTGATGTGAGTGGGACCACACAAGCTGGTGTGAGGTGTTAGTCAGAGGGAAAAAGGGAAAATCGATCTCTACTTCACACCTCCTTGCCCAGCAACTCTACGTGCAGATTGAGCCACCATCATTCATGGTGTATGGACACTTTGCTCTCCTGTGCCCTCCCTCCCTCACACCTGAGCTGAATGAGTCCAAAAGCCAGCAAGAGTGAACCCACAGGGAGCAAGACACGCAGCAGTTGCCTCCAGTGGCAGGCATTGGCAAGGCTGATGGAAAAAGTCTGCCTTAGGAAAGCAAAAAGGCTCTGGGCAGCAAGGACATACTGTGTGACCCCAGATCCAGGGCAGGCAGCCTGGGGACCACATTTTTCTCTGCAGCTTACGTTTTCAGGTGTGTTTCAATGGCTTCAGGTCCTGTCCCTTGCTGACTACCTTAGTTTTAATTTCCTGCTTGTTTCATTTGGATTTGGATATAACCTCATTTCTTGCTCCTCTTTTACTCCTAGGTAGTTTGGGCTAATTGGCTCCTGTGTCTGTTTTCCCCTCCTCTACTTGTGTTAGAAAATCAAGGACTGTTTCTTCATGCTTTATCCCCTGGATGGAAAAGATTTTTCAGTGGAATGACAAAAGGGTAGAAAAACTGAGGCAGTTAAAGCGCAGAGAAAACAATAGTTTGAAAATCTTCTAGGCTTGTTTGCTGGGTTGATAGCTAAGCAGAAAAGTCTGAGTGAAAAGCCTCATTAAAAAGAGAGAAGACTGACGCCAGGAATGAATGGGGATTGTTATAGCAGGAGCAAAGTATGTGCTCTGGTGCCTGGTGCAGCTCTCCAACTCATCATTTTGGAGTAACATCAATATGTCAGTATGAGCTTTTCTTTAAGACAGAGGCATTTGTGCCCTTTCTTATTACTCCTTTTCTCACTGTAGTTCAGTTTTGACATATTTTCCCAGGCAGGGTGGGTTTTTTTCCCCTGCTGCTTCAGAAGAAGTTTGAATACTTCACCAGTCAAACTACAGAGTACTTTGCTTCCAAAATCATCATATGCTTTTATGTATTTTAATCTCTTTAGGTACATTTAAGACTGATAACCAAGAATACTTTAGACATGGGGCCCGATTCTCCAAAATTATGTACACCAGCCCCAAACATCTGTGAATTCACCTAACTAGTGGATGGAGATTTCAGTTACTCAGGTGAAATTTTCATTACTTAATAAGCAAGGTTAAGTCTTTGAGGAGAGGCAGCATCCTTTCTACAGATGACACAGTTGGATAAAACAGATGTGCTTTTGGGCATGCAGAGCTCTCTTCAGTTCTGGAACAGAAGATACCAATGGCAAGTAGTTAAGGATAACTTCTTGGAATTTAACTAAACTCTTGGCA
Source organism: Brachypodius melanocephalos (assembly GCA_013398615.1). Lineage (NCBI taxonomy): Eukaryota > Metazoa > Chordata > Aves > Passeriformes > Pycnonotidae > Brachypodius > Brachypodius melanocephalos. The sequence goes on along the minus strand of VZSR01003809.1, from coordinate 2,580,740 downwards.
GTATCAGACTACATGAAAGCAAAGAAGAGCTCCTTTGATCTGGATACTGTGAGCTCTTTCCAAGGAGCTGTGAGCTCTTTCCAAGCAGGTGCTGAGTCCCTGCAACTTTCTGCTGGGAAACACTGAGTGCTTATCAGGTGCTGACTTCTGTGACTCTCACAGGTGGACGTGCATAGTGTAGCTGATTCAGTTGCAGACCCTGTGGGCTGAGGTGTGCATTTTGCTCACCCAAGCCTCATGTAAAGTGGATTACATTTAAGCAATTAAATATATTGCAATTTTATTGAGTCAGCAGCATATTCTTCTGCTTAAATGTTCTAATACAGTTGGAGAATTAGTAACATGTGGTTGACTCTGAACTTGTCTCACATGTTACCAAGTACTAGCACTATTCAAGGCAGCATACTGATCTTGATCCTGGTAGAGTGTTTTTTGTAGATAACTGCATTTAGCTCTTGCAGTTTGAGGTTTGTCACAGCACCGTCCTCTTTCCAACACGGGCCCTGGGGGTTTTGTGGTTCCAGTGAGACACAGCCTCACATTCCTGGATTCCTGCAGGAGCACAATGAAGGGAGGCTGGGAGCTCAGGGCAAGCCTGCTGCTTCCACTTCCACCTGTCTGCTGGTGCTGCTGTGCTCAGTTGTCACTGTGTGTATGAAGAAATGGCTTTTTCTGCAGCACAGGGTTGCTGTGCTGAGGCTGGGGTCCTTCCATTCTGGCTAGAGTTCTCATATGTTCATTTTCTGAAATAGAAAGGGTTACTCTGCACTCTTCATGTCTTTAGCAAGGGATGCCTCACCTGCAGTGCTGTCTTCACGTGAAGTGTATTTTCACTTTACCCAACTTCAAACAGAGTAGCATAGAAGCTAATTTGCTTCTTTGTAGCATTGCTGGTGTCTTAGTAAATTCCCAGGATAAAAGGAGTGAGTAAAAAAACCTCTGAACTGCTAGAGAAAAAGAACAAACAAACCCAGCACATTTCTGTGGAATTCTTCTGTTTGTCAGATGTGAGCCTCCACTTGCACAAAATAATTAGGAGTTGCATTATGTAGAGCATGCTTAGCATCAAAGTAGTCACAAATGCCTCATATTTTCTTCTAAACAGTCTCAAGGGCAGTGAAAGCTGTCAAAAATCAAAGCAGCTAGCTTCCCTGTAAAACACAAAAGACCTTTTTACCTTATCAAAAACACAAATATTTAAAATAATCGACAGAGAAGTTAATCAATTTTCATCTGATTTAGCAAAGATCATGCAGTCTCAAAATAACATAAGCATCTCAATTGATATCAGCAAGATCAATGTTGATATTTTTAATCCCCAAAAGAAAACAACAGCTGTCAAGAAAGCATATGCACACGCTTCAATGAATGTGTAACTGCACAGAAGAAGGTGTGAATTCTCCTTCTTTAAATGAACTCTCTGTACTGGTTGTATGGACAGACTTTAATAAAATCCAAAGCTCAGTGAGAGAATGCAGATAATTGTTCAATGAGCAAATCGGGCAAATCCAGCCTAATGAAACAGAGCCTGCACGATCTGTGACATCTGTGAGATTTTTAGTGGGATGTTATGCAGAACTTGTTGGACCAAGAAAAGTCATGTGATATACAGTTTCATGAGAGTCCCTGCTTGCATAAATGGCTACAGCCTTCTCATTCACTGTCAAGTTTTGACACTCTCTTTCACCTCATAGCATCTGAATGCAGTAAACCCATGATCATCCACTTTGTACCTGGGTGCAGGCTGAGGTTGGCTAGGTCATGGGTAGTGAAAAGCTGATAAAATTCTTAATGGTCCAGCCTTTAGAAGCCAGGGGAATACCACTCTGCCAAATACAAGAGTGGATCTCAGATGTGTCTACTTTTTAAAACTCCATGAAAGCTGCTGTTCCTCTGCTTGCTTCAAGCCATACTTAGTCATCAGAGCCTACACAGCCACTGCCATAAAGCATGATAGCAAGCACTGCTCTCCTCAAATGCAATACAGGCTTCTTGTGCCTAACCCTCATTTCTCTGTTTTTTTCTTTGCACACCTGTGTGGAGGTCATTACCTCCATTATTTTACATATCTAGGCATAATCCCTTATATATACACAGACATAGAAGTATAAAAGTATCTTGAGGGAAAACAAAACTTCTGGAAGTGTCAGGTGTGTACATTGGCAAAGCCCTTCACCTAGCTGAGGCCAATGTGAGTCTCACCACTGATTTTTTTTGGGGGGGGGGAGGGGCTCAGATTTTAGCTTATTTTTGGCCAAATTGCAGTTTCATGGAGAAATTAAGAAGCTTTTGAGGATGAGGTTTACAAGAAAGTGCAAATCTGATCTGCATTTCAACAAAACAAAACAAATCAGTAGGCTTTTAAAAGCTAAATGATCCTCTAGTAATTTGTAGTGGAGTGCTGAAGAAATCTGCTATGATAGTAGTGAGTGTAGTTTTGTACTTGCTCTTATCAAACAAAAATATTTTTCCTTACAGTCTCCAAAGTAAGAATATTGTAGGATACAATTGTATCCTGTTGAATATAATTCCTGTTGGAAGTTCCCTTTAACTTCCTATCTGGGACCACAGTACTGATTTTCTCAACTTAATTAATTCCCATGCTATTAACTGTTAATGTGTGGTTTTTAGTCTCAAAATACAAGCATTGGCATAGGAAAGAAATCTTCAATTATTGTAGCATCACAGCATCATGGGCTTCTTCATACTTACCTGTGAATGTCTGAATGGTTTCATGTCATTCAGGGTTCCTTATGAATGTTAATAATGAGTTACTCACATATGTAAATCATATTTGCAAGTCAATCATCAGTGCATATGCTCTTGATTTTTGATATAAGTCCAATCTAGAATGTACCCTTTGTATATGTTTTGATAAAGATCTCATCCAATCACTTCCAGTTCTCACCTAGGCACTTGAATTACTCCTCACTACTTGGTAAGTCAAGCTGTGTGGGGAAGAGATACTCCAGTCAATAACTAATGTACAGAAAAGGAAATCAAACCTTTCTCTTAATACTTTATAAAAAACTGTATTCCATTTTTTAATGCACTACAGATTTTTCTTTAGATCTTTTGACCTGAGCTGTTTTCCATTAACATTAATAGGTTTGAAATTGTTCTTTGATCTGTTTGTACAGATGCAGAATTGCATCGTGGTGCTCCAACTTTTAAATTAGTTGTACACAGTAATCATAAAATTTTTGATAAGATGTGACATTTTAATAATACTTTACAGAGCCTGAGAAAACTGGCAGGAGTTGCCAGCACTTTCTCATCTTGCATGTTTTTAAGTTGTGTATCGTATTCCTAACTAGGATCGCTACCTCCTTATCCCTGTACTCCATTGGAGCAAGTAATGCTTTGCTTGATGGAAGAGGGATACTTTCCATCAAAGATGAATATATTATATGCTAAGATGTTTTATCTGTCCTATACGAAAATTAAACACTAGTCCTAATATTTATTTTTGGTAAACTAATGCAGTGGATGCTGTGTACCTGGACGACGAGAAAGAAAGGCAAGAATATGTCCTGAATGATGTTGGTGTTGTATTCCATGGAAACGCAGAAGATATAAAATCAAGAAGCTGGAGTTATGGGCAGGTGAGCTGTTTAGATCTTCTCTGGCTGCTCCCAGCAGGACAGCAAATGAGTTTAATTGGCACCAGACTGTGGCTGAGACTGTGGGCTCTGGAATGCATTATTGGTTTCTCCTTCAGAAAGATAAGGGGTATCATTTTAAAATTGCATGAAGTGGATATATGCCTAATCCAGAAAAGCAATGCTATAATAGCTGATATTTAAAGACCTTGTTTCAGGGGCATATTTCAGGTACTAAGAGGCTGCCTGTTGGAAGTTATAATCATTAGCTGAGGTTTCCACAGGGCAGAGGTATTTCTGCTGCTGCATTATTGCTGCTTCAGGATCAAATCAATTTATGAAAAGTGGGGTTGTTTGTTTGGGTTCTTTTCATTTTTTTGACAACAGGTTTTATTGCTTTTTGACTTTTCTTTTTAGCTTTAGCAACTTGGTGGAAATAATTCTGTTCTTCTTGGGAATCAGATAGTGACAATGACAAACTAGCATTTCCTATGACAAACTAGCATTTAATCCCAAAATTTTAGATTCTGGAGGAATCTCTCCCTTTTCTGCCTGGACTTGATAGCATCAGTTCCCGTGTTCTCTTGCAGTCTGGGGGAGACATCCTCCACCAGGCTGGAGTGGGGTATTGGTGTGCCTTTGATAACATAGAATCATAGAATAATTTGGGTTGGAAGGGATTTTTAAAGATCATCTGGTTCCACAACCCCATCATGGACATGGACACTTTCCACTAGACCAGGTGCACATATTCCTGTCCAACATGGCCTGGAACATTTCCAGGAATGGACCATTCACAGCTTGCTGTCCAACCTGTTCCACCAATTTACCACCATCATTGTAAAAGACTACTCTCTTATATGTAATCTAAGCCAACCCTCTTTCAGTTCAAAGAAACTACTCCTTGTCTCAGTGTTTTTACTTGCCTCTTTTACCCCAATCTTCTTGTAAGAACTAACCAGCCTAAAAATCTCTATGGGATGGAAGGGTTAATTTATTGTGTTAGAATGGGGAAAAGGCATTGCCAAGCAGAATCTAAATGATAGCACAACTATAACCCTTGCTGTAACTCAGAGGGGCTCCAATGGACAGATATTGGACATGGTGAACTCCTCTCATCTCCTGGATTTTCACAACAGCACAGTTAAGGTGTTTCCTTACTACTGTGGTGATGGATCCATTCAGTTTTTGTGGCGCCTCCCTAGCACAGCCTTGCAGAAGTGTCCTTACATCTTGCTTTCTCTCCCTCAGCTAAATACCACCTTAAAGCTGGAGCTGGATGGATTGCCAGTGTGCTTGCCCTGGAGAGTTCTTTGAACTCACATCTCTCTTTTTTCCTTATTTAAGGGTACAATTTTATCCTTTTTTCCTGAGGCAGCACTGCCTTAGGGAGTTCCTGCCTCTGCACCATTCCTCTGGTTGTGTCAATGCCGTTGTTTGCAGAGTCTGACTGGTTTCCTGACTGAGACAAAAACAACCCGTAAATAAGGAGCAGGGAAGAAATTCCATAAGCTGATGGTGCATCTGATATAAGAGATGTGGAACCAGATTCTGAGGCCAAAGGCTTGCATGTAAGCTGACCAAAAATGCCCCCTCCTGGCCCTTCTTCCCCCTGCAAGCACTTGAGCAGCCGTGCAGTGACTCACACTGGAGAGATGATCTGGCCAAATAAGCATCTCCTTGATTTTTTTTTTCTCCCTGGGTAATTTCTTGGACTTGCTCTGTCCCTAGATTTGGGATTCACTCCATGACAGATGTAAGAGGGAGGGAGAGAGGGGAATAAGCAGCTGGAGGTGGAAGATGCTGCTTAAACCAAATGCTGGATTTGTGTCCTAAGATGCTAAATTTGTGGCCTATGGTGGCTTGGCGTGAGGTGTTTATATTCTGGGAATCTGGCATCTTCCTGACACAAATACCAGCCTCCCTTGAGAAATTGCATTATTTATTTGTTTTTTCTAGGAGATAGTTCTGTCTGGGAGGCTAGGGACATTCCATGGCACTTTGTCATACTTCAGAAATGGAAATTCCTGTGTTGGCTGCAATCAGAGGAGCTGATTTTCACCCCGTGGTGTGGTGCTCCTTTTGCCGTTGGTTGCCCATGTGAAAGCTGAGTGTGGCAGATGCATCTCAGCAGCTCAAGCCAAGAGCTTTAATGGAATTGATCATTTTGTAGGGGTTTAACAGACATGTCAATCTACAGAGGAACACAGAAACAGTTTTCTGGTTCCCTCATTTTCAGTGAAATGGAGGAAAGAATGTTCCTGATCTTACCCTGTCCATTTCCAACCATTAAGGACACATTTTTGGCAATCTTAGATGTTAAAAACAAGAGCATTGCTGGGAGTGAGTAAAAGCAGAAAGGCCTACATTATCAATGTATCATACAATTATGCTTTTTATATTTATCCTATGTAGCCCTTTACAACAGGTAAGTGAAAAGCACAAGGCCACATGGAGTCACAGAGGTGAAAGGTATGTGGTCATATACAAAAATGCAGATATTGTGCATGGTAATGTTCTTAGGTTTAAAAATTGCTCAGAACAATGACAGCTGGAAACTTTAACTCTTGCTGTAAATTGAAAAAGAACATAGAGCTCAAAACTGGGTTACTAGTTTGAGATGGTTCTCAAAGCTGCTGTCTGTAATGAGAAGCAAAGGCAAGAAACATGGACAGAGGGAGAGAAAACAACAGAAGAGTTGAAGCATGGCTGCAATGAATGAGAATGTTCCCTGGAACATGACTATGATCCCTCCTAAGAAACTGTAAAAGACAGTCACTCAGAAAACTCCATGGAGGATTCAGGAGAAATTTGGCTTTGGAAGAGATCTAGGCATTCTCTAGCTGAAAAATGTCAGAAGTTGGATGCTATATTGATAATTTAATGTTGATTTTTTGGTTTCGTGAGAAAAATAAAACAGGTGGGCATAGAGTACTCTTGCCATTGTGACTTCTCTCATGTCCACACATTGATCTGCCTTAGCTTGGAAACCCACTGTGCCCATGTAATTCTACAGCACATGCATTTGGTCAGGTCAGGCCACAGGCAACACGAGATCACATCTTCCTGCAACTGACGGTGAGAAATACAGCCTTGAGTCAACCAGTGCAAAAAGTGATACAGCCTCTCTTACTTTGGTTTAAATGGAAGGCCATTTATTAGAAACAGTTCAACATGCAGGAGGATGCCCAGGACAGCTACATGTGTTGCTCTGTAACACAAGACATATCTGTGTACACTTCACCTGTGCATTTTCTTGTGCTTTATTTTCCACCTGCATTTTTCCCATGTGATTTCACCAAAGTTCCTTGCTCCTGAAATAGATTTATTTTCATTTCAGGTTCAGTGGAACAGACAGGGACTGTGCCTGAATCAGGTTCACTCACCTGTCCTAGCTGCCCCGCCTGCTACTTCTCTGGTTCCTCTGATATTTCAGAGATGTTCAGCCTTATAACTGCAAGTTTTCTATTCCACTTCCCTCTAGATAGGATTTTCTTGCCAAGAGTGAAGGCAGAAAACTGATCTAGTTTGATTTAATATATTTTAAACCTCTGAATAGTCAAGAAGGGCAAAACTGGTCTTAGTGTTAAGGCTACTCTGCATCCTACACTACTGCAACAGTGTAAGCCAGTTAGCCCTTGCAGCTTGTCCTCTCTTCCCTGTTAATTCAGTTATTTCACAAGCATTTGTGTCACTTTGTAAACGCTAAGGTGGAAGGCAATAACCCTGATAGCTATTTATTTCCTCATTATTCTTTCTGTATATACTGGCAAGATTGACAGTGTCTCATAAACTGTAGATGAGAAAAGTTTAATTTGCACGGTAAACCTCTTAGTGATTTAACCCAGGCATGATTAGTTCAAGTGTAGATAGCAGATTTTGATCCTGATAAAAGATTGTTTGGCCAGACCAGAACAAAAGTGAATTTGCACCAGGAAGGACAGCTGTGAGAGCCCAGAGTTTGCATTTTCTCTTGTGAGGGTTCTCCTTGGGAAAGAGGTTCTCCTTAGCATAGTCACCCACCCGACATTATTTGCATCACATCCCAGTGAAGTGGACTGGGATGTGCAATTATTCAGCTTCCCAGTAATGACAAAGTACTAGTAGTAGGTCTCTGAGAAACACTGATCCCTGTTTCCCTATTCCCAAACACCATGAATTCAGTTTTGCTCAGACTATAAAGTGATCATTAGCGAATGCCAGCTCCAGAGAAAGTAATTCAGTGCGAGTGTGGGTGATACTGAGAGAGGTGTGCTGCTTTGGAGGACATTTGCTGAAAAGGACCCGTAGGCAGTGCTACCCTCAAGGCAGAAGGAAAGGATTTCCATTGGCCTGGATATGGCTGAACATGGTAATAAGCTCTTGGCTTATGCCAGAGCTCAGCTGCTGTCTAGGATGTCACTTCTATCCCTCCCCTCTTCCCTGCTGTATCAGCAGAAGTCTTTACTCTTTGGGGCTTCTTTTTCAGCTCTCTTACCTCACTCTTCATTCTCCTCTCCCCAGACTGCCAAAGCAGCAGTTTGATCTGGGGTCTTGCTCACTTTCTTCAGGAGGCAAAATTCAGGATGTCCTTATCTGCCAAGGAGCCTTAAGCCAGGCTGTAGAGAGTTAGGAAATCAATCCAACTCCAGTAGCAGCATGAGAGCAAAAATCCTATTAGCATGAATCATATCTTTCAGGATGCAGGCGCGGAACATAAAACCCAACACCATGCAGTTTCTGTCACAGCCCTGAATGTTAATATAATTTTTTATCTAGAAGGCATTTGTTTTATTATTGTGCATTTCCCTGTCTCCTACCGTTTTCCAGGGACAAAGGTATTTTCCTTTGCCATGCAGTTTCTTCTAAGGAAAATGAAATACATAGCAGGGCAAGTTCTGTGACAAATGGTTTCTGGTCTATTTAGACACCTCTGCCCTCAATTCATTCTTGTGCTTGTTCATGCTAGATTGAAAAAAATGTACCTTTTCACTCTATTTTTTGAAGAAGACTGCTTTAGGTCACTTGGTATTTTTGATGTCTAAATTTTGTAGACCAAGATTAATCTATATAATGGGCTTTTGGCTTGTCATTTCAAGCAGATTTTAAAAATAACTTTGAAATACAAATGTCTTCAAATTACCACTGGCAAACCACTTATTGTTCAAGTTCCCAGCAATGCACTGGCTCTGTCAGAGAAGTCCTGAAATTAGCAGGTCTGGAATCTTTGAAGGACATAAAGTCCTTTGCAAGTAGACAAGCTTCTTGTAGTTATTATTATAATACACTCCTATTATGTATTTGTTAGCACTTAAAATTTCATGTCCTGTCAGAAAGTCTGTGTTGTCATTTCAACCTTCTGGAAACTGGACTGAGATTGAATTGAAAATTACACTTTCTTCCCTCACAGCCTCTCACTTTTTTTTTTTTCCCTACACGTGGGTGATTATTTCAGAAGAAATTTTCTGTTGTTAAACACAGAGCTTTGATATAACCAGCTAATTTGGAAACTGATTAGCAATTACGACAGGGAAAAATAGCTTTGCCTATTTTTTTCCAAAATAAAAAGTAAGTCAATTTTTCCCCTGTGCCCCTTTTTATTTTCTTCTATCTAGTTTGAAGAAAACGTTCTGGATGCTTGTCTGTTCCTGATGGACAAGGCAGAACTGGAGCTCTCTGGTCGTGGAAATCCAATCAAAATCTGCCGTGTTGCCTCAGCAGTGGTATGTAATGGATGTCTAATACGTATCAGAAGAAACTCATAAATCAGAGCTGGGCTGATTTAACTGGTCCTCTTGCACTCATGTGCTCTCCATAACAGCAGATCCCTTGTCCATTCTGACAATTGTCCATTCTGACAGTTGTCCATTCTGACATCTGACTTTTTATTTCTCTACACTTAAATCCAAGCAACTTCTGTTGGCTCATTGCCTTTTCCTGAGAATGGTGCCTCACTGGTGGGAAAGCCACTTTTAGATATTTCTTTGCAGGCATAAGTGTTTCTTATATGAAAATGTGCTCATTTTCCAGCAGCTAATATAACTGAGAAAGCTGTTTCTGCTATGGATAATGCATGATGGGTGGAATTTTGGATAGGGAACTGAGGGACTTTACGTGGACTCCAGTGCTAACCTCAATGGGGTCTTAAAACACTACAGTGGTGTGTTTCTGTGTCTGACCCAAGCCCCAAATGACCTAGTCAGGCTGAGAACAGTTATATAAGTGGACTGCTTTGGCCCTAAAAGAAAACACTGTGGGAACTGTCCTCTTTAACATGAGGTCCACAAAACATACCCCACTGAGAATGAAAGTACCTAAAATAATCGAGAAGACTATCCAGACCTCCATTCTTTTCAGTTGCCAGACATCAGGAATCATGCCATGGGTGCAAGAGCAGTCCCATCCCTAATACTCATCCAGTTTGTGGAAGACAGAGGCTGAGTCCTCTCTTTTGCCTTGTAAGAGGTCTGAACTGATGCTTTCTGCTTCCCAGAATAATACTCTAGTCACTGAGCTAGAGTAATTAGATGTTCTCCTGAGCCAGCTACTAAAATGAGTGTCCACAAAACATGGCTGCTGGAGACAGATTATTTTTTAACCCACTTGTTATAGCATTTGCCCAGGCTTTAAAAAAATGAGCTCTTTGTCTTAGAAGACATTGAAGTAGGACCTTTATCTCACTTAATCTTAATTCAGACTCTTAATCTTGCATATTGAATAGAATAGCTTCAGCAAGAAGTATTGAGAACACCTCTACTCTTCTTTGTCTTTTAACATTTTAGTTAGTTCTTTCATCCGAGACATTAGATATACAGCTTTGGACCTTTGGATAGAAGAAAAAATTAAATGTGGTTTCCTCATCCCTGAACTAGTAGACAAAAAAGTCCCTCTTGTAAGGATTGTGGGAGTCATGAGGACAGAATTGCACAAAAACCACAAATCCAAATAGGGCTTGGATATTAGTTAGGTTTTGAGCCACTCAACATTTTAGAGAAAGGGAAGAGTTCACCATTGGAAATCCAGGACTCAATAGACTTTAGGGCTAATCTGCAGAATTGGGCCATAACTGGATAGGGGGTTTGGTCTTTGAAATCTGCACCTGAATAAGGAGTGGATAAGATGTGCTGAAATCCCACCTGTGTTACTTAACCCCATTCTTGCCCAAGTTGAAATGAGGTAGAGTTGAGCTATTCTGAAGGGCATGCCCCCCATGTTGGAATCCTTCTGAGGCTTTGCAGAGCAGGTAGAGTCCCTCTCTTCTCCCACTCATTACAGCCAGAGTAGAGCCTGAAGATCAACATGCTGTCGTGTCCTTGAAGTGATTCTTTTCTTGGCATGGTTCCTACACCAGTGAGATGGCCACAACCTCTTAACCCATTGGTTATGACTCTGAATACTTATCTTTGTTCAGTCCTAGAGTTCACAGGAAGTCGATTTTCTGATTATAAAACAGTAGTTAATGCAGCCAAAAGCTTTTAAATGAGAATTGTAATTTATTTGGCTAGCACGTAGCTGTTCCACATTAGCATAATTAAAAAGTACAGAGTGAACGAGCTTTTTGCACAGCCTCAACCAGTTTGGTTCAAATTGCAGCTAGGAGACATATTGCTCGTTAATGCCTATCAGTATAGCCATTAGTCAGCAAAACTCTTTGCTTTGTATAATCTTACCAGAGGAAAACTTACACAGCAAATTCCTTCCTGTTGTCGTGTGTGCGAGACCAAAGAAATTAGTTTCAAATCTAAAAATAACAGCGGAATCATTCTCCTCTCAAAGTGTTGTAAATCAGGGTGATTTTTTAAAAATCTCGGGGCTGATATGGACAGAAAAACAGATGATGGAAATAATACAGCTTAATATTTCTGAGGCTTGCTTACCAGTGTATAACTGATGCCATTTATTAAAAATACGTAATGATAAGCATGTTTAATGTTAACAAAACTTAATAACTGGCAACTTGGATACAGAGTGTGGTGATTTAATTTCAGATTTACTTTTAAGTGTCTGACCTTCATTCAGAATTGTTTAGTGATGGAGAATCCTTGGCTCTTAACAGGATTGCCCTATTTATCCCCTACCTTCATAATGAAACACTTCTATCTTACTTTCTACCCTAAACTTGGCTATATTCACTCTCTCTCATCCTGTCAGTCTGCTGAGTTAAAGAACTTTTTATTATTCAGCCTCTGAGATCTCTAATGCTCATTTCCTTTGATTTTAGATTAACTCCAGGGATGACGATGGTGTGATTGTTGGATCCTGGAACAACTCATATGATAATGGTGTTGCACCTTCAGCCTGGACAGGAAGTGTGGACATTCTCTTGGAGTATTACAGTTCAAAGCAACCTGTCCGATATGGCCAGTGCTGGGTCTTTGCTGGTGTCTTCAACACGTGTAGGTATCAGTGAGAAAAGCTCCCAGCTGCTATGTGGTTCCTGCTTAACTGGGTTTTTAGATAAAACTAACTAAAATACTTCCTAGCTCTGTGCTGTTCAGGAGTAAATAGTAGAGATACTTAGAAATACATGGCTAAAATAGATGGTCTTTAAAGAAACCTCCGGTGTGTCCTTCAGATCAGCTGCTCATCCACACAAACGTGTTAGCTATTTATTGGTTCAGTGAAATGTACTCAGTGACTCACAAGGGTAAGTTTGTGTGAAAGAAAGTTGAGTCCTCCAGCACAGTCCCCATTTCTGTCAAGAATTCTTAGACAGGGTGCTTGTTGTCTAGGCTTGAAAGATTAAATTACTACCCAGTATGGGATATGTGATAGTGTTTCTGCTGCAGAAAGGCCAAATATCACCTACTGGGGGTTTCTCCCAGGAAAACTGAGGTGCACTGTCCCTACATCTGGTAACTGAGCACTGTTAACATTTTATATGGAGTTTATGAGCCAGAAGAATGGAGAAAATAAACGATGGCCTATTTTATGAATTGTCTATCACTGCAAAGTTAGGTCGAAACATATTGGGTCAAACTAGAGTCCTAGTGTTGCAGTAAACAGAATGTTGCACATCATAAAAGCAGCATTGGTCCCATATTTTGACTGTCTAGCACTTTCTAACATCATCTGCTAATGCACAGGAACACACTTCGGAGTTCCTCCAGCAGGCCAATGTCCTTCCTGTGCTGCAGACACCAGAGCTGGAGGCAGCTCTCTGGACAGGGAGAGGGACAGAAGCAGAGGGACAGAATCCCTCTCCCCTGGCCTGCTGGCCACACTGCTTTGGATGCAGCCCAGGATAAAATTTGCTTTCTGGGCTGCGAGTGCAGATTGCCTGCTTATCTTGAGCCTCACACAATGAGTTTGAAAAAGTTCATGCAAATGTTTCCTGTGGATGCAATTCCTTGAAGTGGATTCCATGGGTCGCTTTGTCTTCTCTTCCCATTGCCCTGCCTGGATTTCTCTTGATCACAGAGAGACACACACACCACCAGTTCTCCCACCTTCCCCCCACACTTGCCCTGAATCACCACTATGCCATAATTTGCCTGCAAGACACTGTGAAACTGGGGCAATGCAGCAGAGGCCCCGGGCTGGCTGTGTTAGAGAGAGAGGCGTATTTATCCAGGGCAAAACTAGACTTGGTTTGCTGAGTAAGTTAGCCAAGTCAGAGACCTGGCCCTTTGCACTGCAAGTATAAAGTTTGTTGAGCATCATGAAATGCCCATCTTGCCCAGTGGCTGATCTGATGATAGCCACAGACACATCCAGCTGCTGACCACTGCACAGGGGACAGCGAAGGTCCAAACAATCACACGCAACTCTCAGGGTTGTTTTGAGGTGTTTTTGAGTCTCTCTCATCTGTCAGTGCTTTATCATTGTGACCAGTCCAGCTTTCCAAGGACACTGTATTGTACACTCCAGATACTCATCTGTTAAAAATGCTAAAACATTCCAAAAAATGGTCATTAATCTTGAAATTGTCAGACAAATTATTTCCAATGAGCCCTGATGGCTCATGTGCTGGAAGCCTGGGAGGGCACTTGAATTAAGTTTAATCAATAGGTACATATGGTATTGGATGCATCCAGGTAATTTTTCATCCAGGAACTTGAAATGAATGTGCAGTGTTACACTTTATTGGGAGTCACAGTAGTGACAGTAATGAATATACAAAACTCAGCAGTAGCAGCAGGGCTGTTCAAATCTGCAGCATTGGAACTATTTTTAAATAGAATTTTCAATCAAAATCTTTTCCCTTAGAAAAAAATCACGAAAAACCCACAAAAATCCACCCCAAACCAAAACCCACCACCGCCACCACCAAAAAAACAACCAACCAAAAAAAAAACCAACAAAAAAACCCAAAAACAACCCCAAGCAAAAAAACACCAAAATAATTTTAAAAGACCCCCAAACAAATGAAAACTAAAACAAAAAACCAAAACAAACTCCATCAACCACCAAGACCCCCTCACCCTCTGTTTTCTGCAGAACTGTGTTAGCTCCTAAGTTGAAAGCCAGGAACTTTTTCTGGCTGAGACAAAGTATGTCACTGTTATCTGGAGTAGCTGAGATGCTGTGTCACCCCACAGACCCATCCCCTAGCCCAGGGACGTGCTCCATGCATATTTATCTGCCAGGGTACACAACACACAGAAGCCTATTGATTCACTGATGCAGACTATGGACATAGTTGTAGCATTTCCACAATTTTCCTACATCTCTTAAATTTACCACTTGTCAAATGGTAAGAAGAGTCATCAGTGCTTTATTGTGATGGTGTGAGAGTTAGGGCTTTTTTTTTTTTTTGATCCTCTTTTTAAAGTCTTTTAATGGAAGAGACTGTTGACTCCAAAATGCTGTTACTTAGCAGGCAATATGAATTATGTAATGCATTTTATTCAGATTCCCAAACCTTGTCATTTAGGTTGCAAATAATGCAGCTTTTCCCCCATTGTTAGCAATCATTTTCTACTTTATTCTTTGTGTTCTCCAGATCCCATCTGACAGCAGACATCAAACAGGAAAACTCCAAATCAATCAAAAGGAGATACTTTCTATTAAGTTTCTTTTTAGCACAGTCTCATAATTCTCCTGAGTTACTGGTACTAAGAGACCTAATATATTGTGTATCTCTTGCAAGCTCAAACTTCTTTTTCTTTGGTCATGCAGCTGACCTGTTGCACGCAGATTTGATCTGAAATTCTGAGATGAGGCCACTATGCAAAGCTGCTTTAAAACTATTGATAATCAGCTGCTTCAGTTATAACCCTTGCAACAACACTTGTCTTTAATGCTCATAATTTTGTGACCAAATAAAATATTTAGCATGTGCAATATTTAAAAAAAAAAAAAAAAAAAAGGGAGGAATTATTTGGGTTGATTTGACTGAGTTTTCCTATTTTCTTCTAGTTATTAATATTTCTGTCCTCCCATCCTGTCATCCATGAATGCAGTCTCCATAGCTGTCCCTCTCATCACACTTCTGTCTTTGCCACAGTCCTGAGATGCCTGGGGATACCTGCAAGACTCATCACCAACTATTCTTCTGCCCATGATAACAATGCCAATTTACGGTTGGACTTCTTTCTGGATGATGAAGGAAAAGTGGACACCAGACTTACAAAAGATTCTGTCTGGTGAGTCCTCCTGGGAAATGCCTTTGACGTGTCAATCATAAAAGTAGTAAAAAACATTATAGCAGTGCCTGTATTGTGTTTATTTCTCTGAGCATTGAAGAACACTGCTGGCTCATGTGAAACAGAATGAATGGATTATTGGTAGGCTGACTAATATGAAGCCTTGTTGTGTAAAAATGCAACCTCTGGAGGGTCCTGCTATTAATGCTACCATACAGTGCTCATTTAAGCACACTGGGGAGCTGGAATGGGCTTGTGCTCTTTAGGGACCAGATTTTTCTAAAAATGGGAGAGGGGTCTGATGGGCACTTCCATCCTTCTGGAGCCAGGCTCAATATCTGTGGACAAACACCCTTTTTGACCTGCTTGTGCCCAGCTTCCATATTTGTAGACTGGTTTTACATTGTGTGCTCTCAGACATTGTTGCAAAGAGGTGTTTTCCAAAATACACCCAATTCAGCTGAAAAAGAAAAAGTCAAGGTATCATAAAAGATGCTGAAATGCTATCACCAGATTTATAAAAAGAAAACTCCCTAGGGCCAAGAGAAGGAGTTTACCCATTCTTTTTGGGAAGGCAGTTGTCTAACTGGCTCTTCAAACTCTTACCGTCTTCCATCTGACAGAAGTGTAGCATATATTGATTATATGCTCTGTGTGGAATATTGGCCCTCAAGCCTCTCCTCCTCAGAGTGAAGAAATGAATGTGACCTCTATATTCCTATATCCAGGAGATACTTGTCCTATTCAATGTTAATATACCTGACTTGTGTCAATGATGTCTTCAACTCATTAGCATAGCAGCTCATCAGCATGTTTCATTAATAACTTAATCCCTGGAAGTCTTTGTATTAAAACTGTAATAAACCCACTATGTGGTGGAGGAAATGACTGAACCTGTTGCTGTGACATCTTTTATGTGATTTCCATAATCAAGAGGAAATCTAAGGAAAGCAGGTTCATTTACATGTGATGCTTGTGTCACAGCAAGACAGAGTAGCTGAGACTAAGAATGGACCCTTGGAAGTCACCCAACCCTCCTGCTCAAAGCACCATCAGCTAGAGCAGGTTGCTCAGGTCTGTGTCCTGTTGGGCTTTGAGTATCTCCAAGGATAAGCACCCCACAACTTCTCTGGGAAACTTGTGCCGATGCTCAACCATTTTCACAGTAAGAAAAGTGTTTCGTTTTCTTCAGAAAGCTTTTTTCTGTGCTTCAGTATTTGCCCATTGCTTGTTGTCCTGTGCTTGGGCTACCGAGAAGAGTTTGGCTCTGTCTTCTTTCCCTCAACTCCCTAATCAGGAATTTATACACAAGGATAAGATCCTACTCAGCCTTTCCATCTTCAGACTGAACAGTCCCAGCTGCCTTAGTTTCTGCTTGTGTACAACCTGTGCTGCATCAGCCACTCCTTCCAGTTTTCTTCGTCAGCAACCTTGCTGAGGGTACAGCAGGTCTTGTAATCCTGGTCATCAGTGAAGCTGTTAAACAGTGTCAGACCCAGTATTGACCCCTGGGGTACACAACTGATGACTGAGCTCCAGCTGGGGTGATCACTACTGATCACAACCGTCTGATCCCTGCAATTCAGACAGTCTTCAATATACCTTGCTGGCCATTTGTCTAGTCTATACTTCAAAGGTTTGTCTGTGAGGATGTTCTGGGAGATAGCACTAAAGCCAGAAGGACCAGCCCCCATGCACTGGTCTCCCCTTTGTCCTTTCAGTCACTCATTTCATCAGAAAAGGCTCTCAGGTTTGTCAGGCACAGCTGGCTGGTGGTAAATCCATGCTGAGTACTGCCAATCACCTAGTCCTTAATATGTTTGGAAATATTTTCCAGAAGAACTTGCTCTATAACCTTTCTAGAGATCAAAGGGAAGCTGACAAGTCTCTCTCTCCCTGGATACCCCTCTCTCTTGAAGAAAAGAGTAATATTTAATTTCCTCTAGTCCACAGGAACTTTCTCCAATTACCACGATCTTTTGAAGATAGATACGAGTGGTCTTACAGTGACATTGGCAAGCTCCCTCAGCATTTTTGATGAGATTACCTCATATTTTCCATCAGATCCATTGGACTTCTGTGTGTTCAGTTTAACTATTCTCTCTCGTTACTTGTCTAGTTTTTATTATTCCAAACCTCCACACTGGTCTCATGGGTTGTGATTCCTGAGGGCAAATCTTAGCGATAAAAACCAAGGTAAAGAAGACATTGAATGCCTTCTCCTAATCCTTTGTCACCAGGTTGCCTACTGTGTTCAACAGCAGAGCCACATTCTGTAGGCTTGCTTTTGACACTGATTTGCTAGCATTTCTTGATGCTCTTCATGTCTCTTGACATGCTTAGTTTGCTTTGTTTTGGCTTTCCTATACCTGTGCCTGCATGCTCAGGCAGTGACTTTGTTTTCCTCCTGGTCACCTGTTCCCACTCCCCTCTCTTTCTTAAGCACCTTTTTTTGTTTTTTTGTTTTTTTTTTTTTCCAAAAGAGTTTATTTGGGACCACCTTGTGGACTTGTGCCACTTTTGGTTGATTTCCTGCACACAAGGATGGACCATTCTTAAGTCTGGAGGAAGTGACTCTTGAAAAACAACCAACTCTTGTGCATCCATCTTCTCCTCAGAACTGTCTCCATGGAATTCTTTCAAGCAGGACCTTAAACATGTTAAAGCCTACTCTCCTGAGATCCAGAACTGTGGCCCTGCTATTTGCCTTGTTGCCTCCTGTTAGTATCCTTGGGCAGTTTTGCTTGTTGTCTGTGAGACAGAAGGACCTCAGCATGTCTCGTGTTGATGGTCCTTTTATGGCTCAGAGAGTTGTAAAGAAGTCTTCTGAAACTTCCTCTGCCTATAACAGATGTGAAACAAGAGCCAGTGACTGGGCATCAGGGTGCTCCATCCATATACACTCAATAATGGATCATTGTTATGCTCTTCAATTTTCACTGTCTCATTCCTTCTCTCCTCCGAACCTGGTCTATGAAATACATCCCGCCAATTTTGACACTTCCTATTACTTCCCTACCTCTCTTTTTCCCAGCTGTTTCCCAAGACTTCTTAATTTAATCTCTTTTCTCCTTCATTCTTTTGGGACAGGATCAGATCATCCAAAACCATCCTAGTCCCAATGAAATCTGTATGCAATTTTGCACTAGCATTTCACCCTTCTGTCCTACATTGCTTTTCCTTGGCTTGATAACTTTTTTAACTGCCTCGTTCATCCTTTTATCCTCCCAGTGCATTTATTAGTACATGGTGCACATAACCCTTTGGGCATGACTTAATATATACACCTCTTTTCATTTCTCCTCTGTGTCCTTTCTCTTCATTACTCTGTAACACTGCTTGGTAGCCCACATGCTGACTTCTAATGACTTGTGTCTTAACCCTGATTTTATTTTTAATGTCTCTTTTATTTCTTTTTTTAAGAGGACAAGCTCAAGGTATTTATAATGATTTTTTAAAATGCATTTCTCACTTTTATTTATAATCTCTTGGAAATTGGAAGCAAAGCTCTTTTTCTTTATTAATATATCATTTCTATTGTACTCTAGCCTTGTACTGCTGGAGCTGGTCTGTCTTCAGGTCTTAAATACTCTCAGACTTCATGGATATTTGGAACCAGGATTTTTAGTCCAATCAATCTCTGAGTGTGGGGCTCCCTCTGAATGTTATCTGACATTTATTTATTTTTATTAAAGATTGTCTTCTCCCTCAGGATAGGAAACAACACCACCAACAACAAAACACATATACAAAATTACACAGACTTAGCGAAAAGTTATTTTTATAAATCTGGCCAGATTTGGGGCCATCAGTACTGTCTGTTCTCCTTGTCTTTCTTAATGATGATATAAAGACATTTAAAGAATGTTTCTCTTGGATGCGAATCAAGACTCACTCCTACTGTGAGGTCCAGCAGAACAACGTCAGCATCTCAGCAGAAATTTGCTTGATGTCACCTAACCCCAGGGGAGTTCATCCATGTCCAGGCCTGTGGAGAAAGCCCTTCCAAGACCTCTGCTCTCCCATTTACATCCAGATCACTTTGCTCTAATTTCTCAACAATGTTACGAGTGCCTGACCCTAGCAGTCCCTCTCGACCTCTATGCCTGAACTTTTTTAGCTCATAAAAGGGCAGCAGCTGCTTCCAGCGCGTGCTTGTCCCATAAGCAATATGAACTACCGTTCTTGAATTGTCTTCCAGGCATGAAACCCACCCGGTCATCTTTTATTAATTTCCCCATTGCTTTGTTTAGTCTATCCGTAATTATCTCTGTAAATATTTAATGGTCACTACATTGATCTCTATTGCCATTCTTGCTATCTTTAATGTCTCAGACTTGCTGTAGAATATAAGAATTGTATACGGCCACGGAATCAGCTCCTCATCTATGCTCACTTCTGTAGGGATGTTTCTGCTACCTTTGGAAAGGCAAATGTTTCCCTCATCCTCCTTTCCTTAATGCTCACTGCTCTGCAAGCAGTATCTTTCTTTCCATTCAGACTCAATATCCTTATGTGTATTTGTTATTTGCATGGCAGCAGACCAAAAGAAATTGTCATCTTGTTGTGTCCAGCACTACACCAATAGAAATGAGAAAGAAAATCCTGTCCCTAAGATGAATACAGAAAAAAAAAATAGATAAACTGTGTTACCTTTTCATAGAACTGAAGTAGATCTGCCATTTTCCACATTGTTACCCTCCTCCCAGCCTTGTTTTTGTCATCTTTTCATTTTGCCTGCTCTTCAGGTTCTTCCTTCACAGAATGCAAAGCCAGTGACATATCTGACTTCGATTCAAAGTGAACCAGTGAAGGCTTCAGGGCAGGGATTTTCTTTCTCACATGTTGGGATAGCAGATTGCAAATACCTACCTTCCATGAAGTGTGTCCCCATTCTTGGATAGCCCTCAGCAAAATTCTGTGAGCATGATTCAGCACCAACTACTCAGCAGCATCAAAAATTCTCTGAGTGTGCGTCATTTTCTTGAATAATTCCTTTTTCTGTAGCGCTGCTTCATTAACTCTCCTAACTGACAAGTTTTACCCTGATCCAAGCTTTCATTTCCACTTTGAAATCTCTTGTTAGACAAGCTTCAGATCCTTCTGACTCTGCTCCATAGCCGTTTTTCACCTATTATTAATGAAATGGTCAGAGTTTAACAATCCCCATTTTGGTTGCTAATATCATTGCATGTACCAGAGGCTATATCAGCAGCTACACAGATGTAATTTTATTCAGATCTGCTGTAGGATATGTATAATTTGCAAGCAAAAATTGCCCCTTTCTCTACTCTTTCCTTCTTTTATTTTTTGCAGTAATGAAATTCAAAGACTTTGCAGGCTTTACTGTGAGACCCTCTTTCCAGGTTATATTTTTTCCTTACTTGTGCTCTCCCTTGAACGTTGGTAGCATTGCAGGAAGTTACAACCTCTGCCTCTCTTCTCTGCTCATCTTTGAAACACCCAGGGCAGCCTGTGATGGTGCTGTACTGTTTTCTAAATTCTCCTGAGCATCCAGCCAGGCTGAGAGCATTTTAACCCTGAGCACCTAGATGAACTACTCTCGCAATTTTATCTTTCCAGTCACTGTCCTGGGCCCTAAAGATGCGAGTTGGCCCACAGTCGTTGTAGGTGGGCTTTATGAAAACATGTATGTTTTAGGAGCTCTGACATCATGCATTGGCACGACACATGGGGAAAAACTTATAAATAATCCACAGTGAAGATAGTTTTTGAAAGGCTATTCAGGGTCTTTTTCTCAGCCAAGATGGAAGCCAGCAAAACATACTTGTTTTGAGCCATGAAAACAAAACTACACACTGTATGTTGCGGAATTGATCCCAAATCTCTTCATAGGAAATGCCAAAGCTTCAGTCTGAATAATTATAAAGCAGACCAAGTTTCACTGGCTTGAAGATTCAAAGTTTGCGCTAGCAGGCAGATTGAAGTGGAGGTGTCGAGCTGGAAAGGGACCCTAGTTTGTGTAACTTTTCATATATCCCAACAATCTCCAAACACTGGCATATTTTCTGAGACATTAACACTCAGCACACATTAGAAGAATCAAAAAAGCTTCTTCAACTTTCAGTCAAGAAACTACAATGAAGGATTGTGGCTTTCAGGTTTTAATAGACAGCTACCAAACTTAAAGACCTAAAAATCTGTTCTCTTAAAAGAATAAACTTTTTATCCCTGAATTGGCAATCGGTGTTATTGAAGCAATGCCAGGACATAAATATACAGGATTTGTTTTGGTCTGTGTGCTTCTTTCCAAGAATTTAATGTACTGGTCCTATCTCTTTTCTAAGGAATTATCACTGCTGGAATGAAGCTTGGATGACCAGACCTGACCTTCCCGTTGGTTTTGGAGGATGGCAGGTTGTTGATGGGACACCTCAAGAAACCAGTGATGGTAATATTGCTTGAAGTCCTCCTTAGCTCACTTTCTAATGTTTGGGATCTCTGTTTCAAACAATGAGCTGGTGATAGCTGAGCCAGTGGCACCTGGCATCATATGGCCAGTGGCAACTTCTTGAGCCAAATAACCACACTTGCCTCAGAGCCTTCTCCTGATTAGTTTCTAAACTAAACTCTAAAATAAATCTGTCCTTGTTATAACACTGCTCATGATGCCCTGGGACACAAAATCCTGCATGAGAAAGACCCTGCTTGGTACAGAAGAGATATAATCCTGTTGCCAAATATGGCTTCTCACATTTTAGAGTATCTATACAGAAGCCTGATCAAATTAATTCTCCTTTACTTTATGTAGTCCTAACTAAACTACATGAGCTGGCAGTAAGCAGGAGAGAAAAAAGTGAAAAGTCACTGCTCTTTCTTTCCAGTCCTTAATTTCACTTAAAATACAATCTTCTCAAATTTGTAGAGAGATCTTTCTCAGCTTGTGGTGTACCTGAGTCTTTCTAAAATTATCCGTTTAAACCAAAACCAGCTGTAACCGTATTTCAAGCACTTGAGACTTACAGTGAATGTTATACTGCCACTGAGGGTACTGAACCACCAGGTTGTTCCAGACTCAAGTCTTTGTTATGTACAGGGCATCATAACAAAATTAAGCTTTTTGGTTCTTGGTCAGGAGTTCCTGTAAACTACTAGAAGCTTTCGTCAAACCCCAACAATTCTTTTTTTTTTTGAGAAAATATAATATTTTTACATGTTTTTGATTTATTTAATCTCTCACTTTGTCTCTCTTTTCCCCACAGGTATGTACAGGTGTGGTCCAGCCTCAGTTCAAGCCATTAAACATGGTCACGTTTGCTTCCAATTTGATGCTCCTTTTGTCTATGCTGAGGTACATATGTGAAAATTTTTACTGCAATGTGTTTTATCAGTGAGACCATAGTGAGACAGAAGATAGGGTTCCACTTCAATTTATGGATTGAGAAGTTACTTCATGTCACAGAACAATTTCATCATTATATTTTGACATTCCAGAAAGTGTGATATCACTCTAATTAATGACAAAGATTTCTCTCATCTCTGCTCCCCAATGTAGTAATAACAAAAAGCTGCTCTGACTTCACCAGAACTTCAGGCTGTGGTCATTTTTCCTTCCAAGATTCAGCTATGCTGGATGGGTCACTAGCTCTAGCTGTTCATTTTCTTTGCTCACCACATTCCTTTTGGCTGCTGTGGGTCATGGAGATCTCACATGGCTGATTTGACTGACAGATCTGAGAGGGAAATATCTCAATAACGAGATAGAGAGCCTGGTCTGGAGTTTTAACCTCGTGCATCACCAGAGGAAGCGTGCCCAGAATTGCAACACTGCAGGACAAGTTTCTCTCTAATTGAATTGTAAATGGATTAGGACAGAAAAGAATGAAGATATTTTAGCTATTAAGCATTCTCCTCTCTATTTCTAAAGGTTTTTTTGGTACAAGAAATGTGCAGTAGTGTTCCCCAAATTTGAATGACCTCTATGTAGCCTTGTAAAGCACTCTCTGTCATTCTGGAGCTGTGAATAGTGAAGTGCATCTCAGCATTTGACTAATTTTAAACATGAAATGTCGATGTGAGTAATTAGTGGGACTTCAAGTCAATGTGTCATTATTTTGGGGGAGATAGGCTGACTTCTCTTCCTCTCTCTACTTCCATATAGCTCAGTCTTCTTTCTTTTAATTCCATAGGTGAATGGTGATGTTTTTTACACAAGAATGGAGAAAAATGGAACCCAAGTAGTCGAAAGCATTGACACAACCCGTATTGGGCAGTTGATTGTGACCAAGGAAGTGGGAGGTGATGGAATGATGGACATTACTGAGGAGTACAAGTTCCGAGAAGGTAAACTGAAATGTGCTGAGACCATATGGTTGTAGACTTATCTCAGCCAGACCCTAGATGATGACTTGGAAACCTCTGTCACTGAGGGAGCTTCAGGAAAAGCTGCCAAAGTGCCCCCTGGAATTCTTTATTTATAACTCCATCCCAGAAACACTGTACATGCTTTGATCATAAGGCACAAACAAACTTTGCTACTCTGAAATGCTTTAGACTAATTAAGTTGTAGTGAAAATAAAGGTTAGTTGTGGAGCAACTCAAAGCATTCAAAATAGTTCAAGGCTTTCCGTACAAATGCTTAGACTTTTCTTATTCAGGCCAGATGTTCACACAGACTAAACCAGCATAGCTGTATTGATAAGAATTCAGCTACATCAGTTTGTCTGATATGGCTTTAACACCAACTCCCTTGGTAGCTGTGAAATTCTCCCACTGCTAGTGTTACCCCAGGAGAGTTCCCTGTCCTCATCCACTCATTTCAGCTCTGACAAACCATGGAAGACACATCCTTATGATCGGTAGGTGGGCTAACGCTGTGCTTCTGTTTTTTTTCTAAATCTGATTTTCATTCATTCCTAGGCTCAGATGAGGAGAGGCTGGCTCTTGAGACTGCTGTGATGTACGGTGTTAAAAAGCAAAGTATCCAAGATACCACGTACCAGCCACAGACAGAGGTTGAGATGGACTTCCAGGCACAAAAGGCAGTCCTTGGCAACGACTTTAAAGTCACCATAACTTTCAGGAACAAAAGTCGCAACTCCTACACTGCAACCACCTACCTGTCGGGAAACATCGTGTTTTATACAGGAGTCACCAAAAGTGAATTCAAGAAACACTCTTTCAGTGCAGAACTGGAACCCTCTTCGTGTAAGGCTTGCATAGTTGTTTGCTGTGTTATTAACTGTGTTATTAACAAAAATTAACTGTTATTAGAAAGGGTTTTTTTCTGTGTTATTAGCTGTTACCAGTGTTTCCACCCGTGGGTAGAGCCAATTCTAGTAGCTAGGGGTAGGATATTCTGTTGGGTATCAGAAGGACCCACTCCAGACCCTGGGCTGGATACCAGGGTCATTGAAAGCTGAGGCTGTTTCCTTCAGGCTGTTTCTCTCTGCATAATGCTTTTTTACACCAAGATGCATGTCTGGGAATTGTTATTTTTTTCTTCTTTAGTACAAAAGAAATCAAGGGAGCACAGGTATTAAGCTGTAAGGTACTGTTTTTCCTTTGAATTCCTTTATTTTCCTAGCAGCATCTCAGCAAGGGAAGGGGAAGTTCTCGTTCCACAGGGTGTCATGTACAGAGACAAAAAGGTGTATTTTTTGTCTTACTTGGTAGAAGCTGACAAGTTCTGAGTAGATTCAAGTGGATATCTGGCTTTGGAGGACTGTGTGGTTCAGGATTTTGTATTTACAGTGGTATAAAAGGTTTATCTGTAATGAGAATGTGCCACGATAGAGCAGAGGCATTTTTCAGCTGGGCAGGGACACCAAAGGTGAGTTATCTTTACAGATGCAGCATTTGCTTTTCCTAGTGCCCTCTGGAATACAGTAGTCAGATCCTGCCTCCCACTTCTCATCAGAGATGCAGCTCCTGGCCGACTAGCTCAGGAGGCTGTGGGCAGGTTTTTGAATTGCTCAAAGCAGAGAAGAGGGATGTTCTCCTCTTTAAACTTGGACATAATCTATTTCCTGTCAGACATTGCAGCAGGTGTTTAGGACCTGCTGTACTTTCAAGTGCTACCTAGCAGGCTCCAGCAAAAAGAGAATGCCAATCAGTTGTTTTCCTGATAGGCCTGTGTCCTTGGTCAGCGCTTCCAGCTCAGTGAAACTGATGACAATGTGCTCTTACAGAGATGAAGTAGAGGATCCATACCTTGAGTTCCTTGTTGAGAGGGTCAGCAGCCATGACTTTGCCTTCTAGACACTGCTACTGGGCAAATCAATCTTTCTGAGTGCAGCAGGAGTGGCAGGAGTTTGGGAGCCCAAAGGATGGGCCTCCTGAACTGGTTCTGCTGCTGGATCACAGCAGTCCTGGCTGACCTCTGAGCTTTCTGTCTTGTCTACCTCATCCTCATCCCAGGTCAAGAGACACTGTGAGCCCTCTTTCCTCAAAGAGGACGAGTTTTGTCTCAGTCAGAAGCCTCCATGGAATCACAGTTCCTATCAGGCCACAAAAAAAATCTTCTGCTTTCTTCCTCTCTTTGAACATCATCTGAAACGGCACATTCTATTTGGAGCTGATTATTCTGCAAAAAGTAGAAGTCCACTGATAAAGATCTACTGGTGAAGGTTAATAAAATTTCTACCTCCAGCCTGTAACAAAGCCCTGAGAGCTGCTTGCTGATTCTTTCTAACTCTGTGGATCATTTGCAGGGGGCTTGGAAATGGGTATTGGGTTGTTCCAATCCATGCTATCAAAACAGTGTGAGGGTTTATAGTGACTTTTATCAGTTACTAAATATCTGATCTGAAATACTGCAAAACTTTTGGAGACTTGAATAGGTACAGTAAAAAAATCAGTTTCAATAGTCTTGGTCTAAATTCTGTAGTGCTTCTTTGATGAGGAAAAGTTCAGTCATCTTGTAGAAGTGCCTGCTACATTTTCAGGCATGGTTCCAGGACTTGTTTGTGTCTGCTCTTGTATCAAAGGTCTGTATAGGGTATCACTACCTAAAATACAGCTTCTGCAGTGCTTCGAGGATCACCTGTCTCCTCTCTGCAAGAAATGAAATTAACAGATGTTTAAACATTACTGAGCATCATGATTCATTTTTTCTGAGTTAAGTAAATGCTAAGAGAAAAGCTTCTTGAAATAGTGCTGGAAACTCTGAATTGAACAATGGTGAGTGAACGCAGACTGGAGAGAGGCACCTGAAAGAGCAGAACATGGATTTTTATGCATGTGTACCAAGAGTATGTCCCCATCACTGCTTCTTGCCAATGAGACATTTTAAAAGTTATTGCCACTTTTCAAGGTGGGAATTTGCTTATATCTGAGCTGCAGTCATCAACCTGTGGGGCACTCTGTCCTGCAACACGACAAAAAGTCCTCACAAATTATATAATTTCTGAAGGTGATGCATGAAATTTGAGCATGAATTCTTTCACCTTTTCCTTGGAAATAAGTACATGTGGAATCAGGAATAGTGTCTGAGCAGGTGGGCAGCGTGAAGGAAGGTAGTGTGATTATCTTCAAGTGCATGTGAACAATCTGTCAGGGATGTAAAGGGAGGGTAACTTCCAAGCCACCCAAGCAGGATTTGTAGACTTTGTTTAGGGCAAGAAGTGGGCGTATATATGTGTATATATGTATATAGATATATAGTATATATAGTGTGTGTATATATATATATATATATATTTATATGTAACAAAAAATTACAATGCTAAATGTATGTATTAAAGGCATTCTTCCAGCCCAAAATACTGAAAGCATGAGGCAAACTAAGTTCTCAAACAGGAAACTAATGAATAATTTTCGGAATAATGATTAAAGGAATTGTGTGGGTTGAAAACATCTTTGAGGATTTGAATAGCTTAAACCTTCCAGTGCCTTCAAAGGTGCTCTCACATCTACTGAGTTATATTTAGTTTTCTCTATTTTTTTGAAAAACTGTAAGGCAACTCAGTGTTGTGTCTCCCTTGGCTTTCCCTGATGTTTCCCTGTGTCTCCCTTTTTGCCTGATAAAGTGGTACTGACAACTTATCAGTACAACCAGTGCTAAGGCGATGGAAGTCTATTCTTCTTTTTTTTCTGCAGTGATTAAATTTAAACAGAAAAGTTTTTTCTTTTTTTCCATTGTAAAGTAAATTTCTCCTGGTTTGTAACTAAATTATTTACTTATTTACTTCTCAGATGAGAAATACCTTGCCTGATTTATAATTTACAATTAAGGGTATTATGGGAAATACTTTTATGCAAGATAAAGAGTGAGAGGGAGAGAGCAGGAGCACACCAAGTAAATTTAAGGGTGGCCAGTAAATCCAGGTCAGGTGGCCACCAAGGGAATAGCTTTGAAACCAAATCAAGGAACTGGTTTTGATGTGAGCGGATCAAAAGAGCCAAAAGGGCTGAATGTCATTTACTCGAGTTCCATTATCTCAGTGTTTACAGCATATGCCACAAATACAATACAAATAATGGATAACAGTAACCATCATAGGCAACAGATGGGAGATCTTGATGGCTTTACTAGGGTTGTAATGAATGTTTATAGTGAAAAGAGCTCCAGGTCTATATATTTTGCCTGGTCAGTTAGTTAGCAGGTCTGATTCCCTGCATCACATTCTCACACCGTTGTTGGCCTGAGAATTGCAGTTCAATATAGTTAAAATTAATGATTCCCTGCTTCTCAACTGTCTAGCCTACAGGGACTCGTTCCTTCCAATAATTATTGTCAGTGAGCACATGAAAGCTCTCTGGAGGGCATGCTGGTGACAGGAAGACCTTCTTGCTAAATTTTGCAGGCAAGTCCAGTGTTTGTTTCCAGAACAAAGGAAAATATCCAGCCATGTCCTGGAGAGCAGGTGATCTCCCAGGTAGCCTGCATGGGCTCACACCCCCCAGCTGCTGCTCTGGTGTCATCTCTGTGCCAAGAAGAGACACAAAGAAAGAACAGGAGTAAATTGAAAGAGCGAACATTTACAGGAATGACAATCAAAAGCTGGTTTGGACCTTTGTGCCCAGTAGATATGTATTTCCAGCCTGCCTTCTCGTTTATTTTGTGGTAGCACCTAGAAACCTTCAACAGTGGCCCATGGTGAGGGTAGTGGGCAGGCACTTTGCACAAACCCAGCCCTTACTCCTGGAAGCTCACAGCCTAAATGGAAAGAGGGAAAAATTAGAGGGGAAATGGTGTAGTAAAGAAATTAAGTTAGTTTGGGGATAAAAAAATCAAAGCTATTTGTTGGCTCGTAAGCCACCTTTTTTCCAAGGCCCTCATGTAACTGGCACTGGCCATGACAGGAGGAGCAGTTAGTGATTAGATTGCTTCAGATGCCTTTTTTCTTTCCTGTGTCTCCCCTCAGCCAGGTCTTTTGACATTGTGATCAGATCGAGCGAGTACATGAGTGAGCTGCTGGAGCAAGCCTCTTTCCATTTCTTTGTGACGGCGCGGATCAATGAAACGGGGAAGATTCTGGCCGTGCAGAAGGCGGTCGTGCTGGAAATTCCCGCCTTGCGGATCAAGGTAGCTCAAGGCTGTGATGGAAGGGATGTGCTCTCCACAAGGGTGTTGCATTGAGTTTTGGGGTGGAGGAATGTGTGTGTTTATGCACATCTAACATGGGCCTTACAGAGCAGTGGCTGGCTGGAGCGTGTGAGGGTGTGTGGGTGCATTATGTGGTGTATTGAGTGTCCCTACATTGAAAAGAGAGGGTGACAGCAGCACTGGAAGCAAAGAGCTGAAATTATCTCAGTGGAGGAAAGAGGGGAAAAGATCTGAGAAAGCTGAAGAATCTCAGAGGGTGAGAGAGGTTACTCACTCAAGTCACTCAAGTTCTTTAACTGCTTGAGAAGTCTATTGTATTTAAAAGCAACACAGCACAGGATCTCTTGCTGAAGAATGAAGAAGACTGCTGTTGAAGTGATTTTGCTGGGAGAGCTTCTGCAGGTACTGTGGAAAGTTTCTCCAAACTTGAATGGGCAGCATTGATTCAGGACAACGTCTTGGGATTTCAGTGTTTTGCTGCCACTCTGAGTGTGCGCCCACTGGCGTTCCCAGAAAGCTGAAAAGTTTCTGCAGATAGTGGTGTGGTACCCATAAAATGGAGAAGAGTAATGCTTGTGATACTACAAGTAGCCTACTTTTTATGGCAAGGACCAGTAATTTTAACTTAACTGGGATTAAGTTAACAGACCACTTTAACTGGGATTTAAACTTCTCAATTCATAATCATGCATCCAAATAATTTGCATTGTTTTCAAAAGCACCAAGCCTTCATTTGCTTTGAATGGTGGAATTTGGACCTGCTTTTTTTCCTAATACTAGAAAAAAAAATCAGAACACGTGTTCAGGAAGCTTTATACACACATGAATACAGCTCCGTGAAATTCAGGACCTTGAAAGAAATCTGAGTTTATACAGTTCATAACTTTTCCCCTCTATATGTTTGTTTGAACCAGTGCACAGGTTTGTATATAATGATTTACGTAGCAACTGCAGCCTTATGCAAAAACAAGTTTTTTAGAAATATGGATCAAGACTACGGTAAAGTTTGCCAAAGTATCTACTCTGTTTCACGGTCTTTAGAAATACCACGATGTACTGATCAGATAATTGTATTTTCAAACAAAATATTTTTGGTTTGCTGTGCATTCCAGAGAGGAGGTAAATGACACAGGTAAACCCTACTTCAAATACCTCTCTTCAAAAACCAAATTTTAAAAGTAAAGAATTCTTTCAATACTTAAACAGAATATCTTCAACATCATCTCAGATTTTCAACTTCAAATTAGTTTATCCTCCTTACTTTTCTAAAGAAAGGATTTTTAGCATATGGAATAGACTGTTGTCCAAAACCCATGTTATCAGGTAAAATCAAGTTTCTCTCTTTTCTGTTTCTTTGTGATGAATGAAAATACACTGAAATTTTAAAAACTGGATTTTTAAGTAGAGTGTGTGTGTGTGTGTGTGCATGTGTCTGAGAATGCATTGATAGAGGAAATTTTGATTTATTGCTTTTTAAATAAATTCAAGATAGTTTATCTCTTCAAGATAGTTTATCTGTTCAGTTTTCTTGTCACGTTTGTTCAGTGAATGTGACTGGCAGACCAAATTTCTTAATGTGAGAGTGAGAGAGAAGAATGAAAAAATGCTTCTCCCACGATGTCTACAGATGCACCTTTGATCTTTCTCTGCTGGCCTAAGGAGATTGTCAGACTCAGCAGTTGAGGAAATTACACCATATTCTAACCTTGAGATCAGGTTACAAAAACGAAACCAGCAAATATATATCATCATCTCAGCTGCAATTGTAGGACTTCAGGATGATTTTGAATCACACCCAGTAATCTTAAATGGTCAATTGAAATAAAGAGGTTATAGGATCTCTAAGTGAGCCAAGACTTCCAAAAATGCCACCTGATGTCCTTTTGCACTTTCAGGTGGCCGAATGCTGTTGAGAGCTTAGCTGTATCTCCTCCTTTACTCCAGCCATTTCATTGTTTTTTTGCCACAGAGTAATCCCTTAGACCAGAGTCTATGCAGCTTTTTGCAAATGACATGCTTCCCTAAAACACCACTTCAGATTTATTGACAAGACACTTGTTTTTCTGAGTTACTGTTCTCAAGGCCCTTTAAATCAGTTGGTGGATCATCAAGTGGGCTGGAAGATTGACCAGTCATAAGTTTAAAACCCTTGCCCGAGCAACACGAGTACACATATTCTGTGAGAAATGCTGAATTTCCAGGGGGTAAAGGACCCCAAATCCCCATGCATGTAGCCATTGTTTAAAAACACATTTGTTTGGAGGTTTACTATTTTCCAGTGCAAAATGCACTGCTCTTTTGCTTACATAGGATTTGGAGGAAAACTGGCCTTCGTGCCTCCATAGAGCACATGTGCAAGGTTAGAAACCCTTCAGAGCATGAGAAGAGAATGCAAAAGCAAGGAGAAGATGGGCATGACAGTACTGAGGGTGAAACCACATAGCCTGGTGTTTCTAATTTAGGGTAGTAAGACCTGCCCTTCTCTTCTGGAACTTATGTCCTGAGCAGATCCCTTTAGTGCTGGTGGGGAGCCTGAGGAGAGCAGCAGAGTCTGGGAGAGAGACCCCATCAGCTGGACTCACCCTCAGTTGGACCCTCAGCTCCAGAACTGTGCATGCAGATTTCTGGTTTTCTATGGAAATGAGGGCATGCCTCTTGATCTGCCATGTGGTTTGAGGGAAAATTACAGTGGGTGGAAAAATATGCCATCCAGCAATTTTCTTCTCGCTAGAATTCCTTTGCCTTGTGCTGTTTTGCTGTGTGCTCTGTTCTTCTGCCTTGCCAGTACGCTGTACCTGTTATTATCAGTTTCTGGTGCATTGTCCTTTGCTTGTCTTGCAGACCAAAGGTGAACTGATAGCTGGTAAAGAAGCATCTGTGATTGTGGAATTCACCAATCCTCTGAAACAAACCCTGGAGAACGTCATGGTCCGCCTCGAGGGACCTGGAGTGCTGAGAACAATAAAAAAGCAGTTCGGGTAGGGAAGAAAGCACAATCAGCTGGGAGTTTGTCCTCTGCTTGCTCACAGTAGGAAGCTCACAAGAGACACTTAACTAATGCTGTGCTGAGTAATTTAATTCAAACACTCTCTCTGTACTTTAAAATCCGATACACAGGGGAGCTGTAGGTCTCAATAGTCAGTAGAAGTCAGGCTATCCAGAGAGACTGTGAGAGCATTTCATCTGTTCAGGGTTAGAGGAATTGGTAGTGTTTGTAGGTAGTTGCTAGTGCAGCCCAAGTTTACTTTTTCACTGTATTACATTATTTTTAGCACTTGACAATAGCACCTACAAGCCGCTATCACAGAGAGGAAGATTTATCCTACACTTGAAGTATTTACTGCTGCTCACTCAGCATGTGCAAATTGAGTCCTGTGCTGTTTATCAGAAAGGGCTTTTCTCCTCTCGTGTTAATCATGATTATACAAGACGTTCAGGTACCTCAGATGATCTTCTTAAGCTCATATCAAGACACAAAATGTGCGTTGTTTGCAGAGCCTGCTGGCATAGCTGCGGTGTGTATGTGAGCACACAGCTCCCTCCAGCAGCTCCACTGCACAGGGCTGCCCTGGCACACAGGCATGTTCCCAGCACAGGGTGCTCCCAGACCCGAGGAAAAGGAAAGCCACCTTCACTATTCTCAGAGTCACACCTCACACTGACACCATGACACCCCTGCACTAAGCAAGTTGTAAATCATCTCTCCGTTTGAGTTCACTGTTAGGAGCTTAGCATTAGCCAAGGGTATATAATGAAGAAACTTGGAAAATTTTGAGGCTATTGCTTACTCCATCCATCTGGGCTTGCTATCTATCATTACCTGAGCTGATGGTCCCCAGGTGTGTGTAAAAGGAGTTTGAAAAATTGTCTGTGCTTCAGCAGCTGCATAAATTGTCAGCATCCTCTGCAGCCGGCAGGGGAGGTCTGAGCCTGACTGCACCTGGGACAGGGATAAAAAGATCAAAACCAATCTCCAGAGTGGAGCTGATAGAAAAATAACCGTGAAAGGGCAGCATACTGTGTTTGCTTTGTGCACATGGTATGTCACAGGTGCTGCTGAGCATGACTCAGCATGGTCTACAAGAGTTACACAAGTTGTGGCAATAGCCCTCATTGCTGCCCAGCTGTGCCACCCTCCTCCTGTTGTTCTGCATCCTTTTTGATCCAAAAGCTGCTGTGGACTGCCCTCACCTTCAAGGATGCAGAAATTATCAGGTGCATCAAAGGCACAAGAGTCAGGGGAGAAAAATGACTCATGGAACACGCATCATTTTCCTTAGAGTCACCATGTTTTCCCCTTTTCAGTAATGCCCTTGGCAGCACTGAAAATGGAAAAGGATCAGCTTAGTAATTTCAAGATTTAACTTCTCTGAGGTGAATGTACGATGCAGGTGATACACACAGAGGACAGAGCAAGGGGCAGTTGTAGTTTATTTAAATAAAAATCACATTTATCTCCATGCATTCAAAGTGATAAATGGCTCCAGTGTGGTGATGGCTCAGCATATCATGCAGAATCATTCATCACTGAGTTGTATCCCAGAAAAATCAGATATGGGTGGACACATTCTAGACTTTCCCTGCCCTTCCAACACTACCCTATTTACCAGCCACTGTTACATATGGCTTGGAGCTTTTACAGCTCTGTGTGGGGATAAGGTTTTTGTTGCCTGTGTACTTTTCAGGTAGCTTTTCTGTATCACTTGAGTGGCTCCGCAAAACTGGTCATGTGTGACCCAGCTGATACAACATTATTCTGGTAATGTAGCAGCCTGGGGGCTTCAGTCTTGACCATTCGTAAAGTCTATATATAGATAAAGATATTGATATTTAGCTATTAGCCTCAGACAGATGAGGAGCATGAGTGATGGAAAAGCCTTTGGCAGGAGCAATTCTTACACAGGGCATAGACTTTGCATGACAAATGAGAATTAACCAGGCAGTGATGGATAGTGCTAAAAAGATTATAGCCAAGCAAACACTCACACTAGCAGGTAAGTAATTTTGGGTGTTTCTATGTGTCAAAGCTAAGCTAGTACTAGCACTTTTAGTAGAAGCAACTTGTTTTAGAAACAGGACAGTAGAGAGACAGGAAAAGGCAGGTTTGGTTTCCCAGCACAGCTGTTGTCTTCCTGCACATACACACACACACACACACACACACATACATATATATGTGCTGAGATGGTAGCACTATAAAACAAAGATGGTTGTGCTACTCTCTCTCACCAGACCACTGTGAAGTTCTGGCCTAAAAACTTTCATCCTTAGAGAATCTGCCCCACCCCCCTCCCCAGATAACTCAAGAAGTGTAGTCTGCACAGCAGACTTGTGTAATAACTTCTTCACTCTCCATTTAGATAATCCCTTGCAGAATATTCCCATAAACTCTAAA
The DNA here is from genome assembly GCA_013398615.1 of Brachypodius melanocephalos. Classification (NCBI taxonomy): domain Eukaryota; kingdom Metazoa; phylum Chordata; class Aves; order Passeriformes; family Pycnonotidae; genus Brachypodius; species Brachypodius melanocephalos. The sequence continues at coordinate 2,546,666 of VZSR01003809.1, read as the reverse complement.
GGGTATTTTACTTTCTTCAGCAATTGAAGCCATTGGTTTATCATGATTCCATTTTAGTAAACATCTGGTGGATCCAAGCTGACCAGCTATGGGGAACAGAATCTCTTTTGTTAATAACAAAGATAAAAAGAGGGAAAACACTTGCTGGAAGCAGTATGCACATGCTTACATCAAAAATCTGATCCTTCTCTGCCTTTTTTTTTTTTTTTTTTTTTTTTTTTTTTTTTTTTCCTAGAAGTGGGTACATGCCCCAAGGTACCTCTATCTGTATATGCAAAATGCAATGCAGTGCCATGCAGAGATACCTAAGCTAACCTTTAACGAGCTGGAATTCCTCATTTTACCAGGGGCAGACTTGCACTGAAAAAAATACTCAGGTGGGAGGATTCCAGCCTAGCTAATTGAGAGCTAATTAAGGTTTCTTGTCTCATGGCAGCTTGTGCTGAGCCTGGGCAGATGTTTCTGTGCCGACCCTGGCATAGGACATGGCACCTGAGAACCAAATCCTACCAGATGAGAATTTGAAACAGTGACTGTAGTACAGGCTTGTTTTGCTCTCACTTTGTTCAGTTGTTTTCGGGACACTGTTGCAATGTGAGATAAGAACAGTGAACTAAAAACCCTCTTGTTTAATGCTGAGGAAAAAAATAATTTTTTTTTCATGAATAGCTTCCCACTGTTCTGATTTTTCGTTGTTTCCATTGGAGCAGTTGTATCCCAGCATCCACCAAACACAATCAATCAATCAATAAATATCAGCCTTCAAAATCTGCACACAGAACCTTGTGAAAGCACTGAGAAAACACAGAAGCCCAATACCTGTGGCTCTCCATGCATCTTAATTGTAGCAAAAATTGAAAATCAAGATCAGTGCAGAATATTGTTGTTTTATGTATGAGTTATCAAGAGTCATACATAATGTAAAAGAGTAACCAACAACAGCAGGACTCCCAAGAATACTTTGACTTGTTTGTATGGACATGAAGAAGTCATCTGAAGGGTCCCCTAGGGAGACCTGCTGATGCTACCCCTGTGGCAGGGTGGTTTGGGGTAGGAGTGACAGGCAGATCTAGCATCTCATAGGGTGTGCAGGGGAATGGTCTGGACACTCCGACTTATTTAACCACTTAAGGAACCACCACTAGGCTATAGGCTATAATAAACAGAAAAAATGGAATTATAAAGTAGAAAAAATGTATGTTAGCTATAAAGAAGGTCATTCTGAAAGTGATCGTGAGAGGAAATGACAGAGGGCAGAAGAAAATGGATTCATTTTGGAAATTTAAAATTAGCCTGGAGGAAAGGCTAGAAAAGGCTTTAACGGGGTCAGTTCTGAGAGGAATAGAAGATGGAGAGAGTAATTTATATGAGGCTTATGAGAATGAGTGAAACATAAAAAATTTGAGACATGTTATACCATCCCCCTTCAGTTTCTTCAGTTATGTGTCAGGTTGAGAGCACTGGGTGACTGACTACAATATTGAAACTTTTCTTTTTTTATTCAGGAGAATCCCAATGAACTCTACATTGACCTGGGAAGTAAAATTTACCCCAATGCGACCAGGTTTAAGAAGATTGATTGCAAGCCTGAATTCTGATGCTTTGAGGCATGTGTATGGTGAGCTGAATGTCCAGATTCAGAAACCATGAATCAAGGTGCTGCCTTCTCTCATTTAGCTATATTTAAAAATATCATAGTACAGTGTGGCTGATGGAGAGGTATAAATCTGCTTATTGTTATTTTAGTCATCCTTGTGCTGAAAAAATTCGATAAAGCAAACTAATTGGTGTGACTGGGAAGAGCATAAAAAACCACCTGGATGCTGAATGATTTAAAATTAGCTATATGTAATTAAAGGCAATTCTAGGTCATATTATTCTTGTAGTTCACTTGTATTTATGGTCTTTTGCATTAGTGTTGCAAGGGAATTTGAAAAGCTCCATTCACCAGAGTAATCTCAACTTTAGTTTTAATTAAGGCCTGGTATGTCACTGAAAAGGGAAGGAAAAAAATTAAGAACTCAGCGTTATAAATTCTTAGACCGAATTACACAATGTTATGGTAGATCATTCAGGCTGCAACAGAAACAGGCATTTCTAGCTAAAGGGTCTGCTTTATCTTACAAATTAATAATGTTCTGGTTCATGGAGAGCTCACTTCGCTGGAAGCATCTCTCAGGATGTTTTATCTCCAGAATATTCTCAGCCCCTTGTTTCATCTTGCAGCTTCCCTGTGCTTTTTCTCCTACTCTCTCATGTGTGCAGGCACTCCCACATATTCACTCCATCTCCTCATCAGACCCTGTATGCAGTTGATATGGTGTTCCTCTACTTTGCTGGACAAAAATCCAACGTTTTCTGCCTCTGCTCAGAGTTTATCACACAAAACCTGCATTTGCTGGTCATATTTCTTGTGTAAGATGTGTTCTCTCTTCACTCTTCCCTGCCTTTTTTTCTCTCCTGAGCCCACCCTGTAGACCCATCTCCCACACGAGTGTGTCAGGAGTGTCCACTGTCCCAGAGCAGTGCAGGCTGGCAAATGGGTTGAAGGACAGAGGAGTGGAGCAGGGAGCCTGAGGGTCTTCTCCTACCAGCCCCACAAGCCCAGCCAATATCCTACACTGGAGCTGGGCATGACTTTAGGTTAAAAATATGGGTATGAGTTTAGATTAAATTGTGCCTGAAAGTTCCCAAGAATCATGATTAAAGCAGAATGAAGACCTGTTACATGAGTAACCCCAGGAATATTAAGAGACAGGAACTCATCTGGGAAAGGAATAAAGATGTATCCTGAGAGTCAGAAACTTAAACAAGCCACAGCAACTCCTCCCGTCTGGCCACAGTGTGTATGTAAGAACAGATCAGGTATTAATAGCACAGGGGAGCCAGTTGAGCTTCTAAAGATAAAAGGAACTTCTTGCTCTGTAAACCCTTGGGCTTTACTGGATGGCCATGTGAAAAGCAAGGGAGGTGCCTTCCCTTCTGCTCCTCTTGTTGCCACACATTGCCCACAGTACCTCCTGCAAGACCTGTAACCAGCTGTTAAAGTCCTGGGAGAGGAGAAATGCAGCTGCTCTTTTTACTACAGTGTGGGGAACAAACCAAAAATTCATACCAACTCATATATTCTGGGAGTACCCCAGGATCCAGGAAAACCAGACTTTTGGGGGCTTTCACTTCTGGTGTGGACTCACACCCTCCTACAACTAATGTGAGCCCATTAGAAACTTTGCAGTGTTGAAGTCTCCCATGTAAGTCCTGTGGGGAAGAAGAGACTGAACAATATGTTGTCATTGCAAAGTGACAATCTCTGTTAGGTAATTAAGCAGCCTTACCAAGGTCTACATCTTCTAATAAAATTATCCATTCTGTGCTCTTGCATATAAACCTGCTCTCTGTTCCAGACATTTTATAAATACAGTGTAATAAGAATTCAAAATAAAGCGTGTCTGATTGCACTTGTGTGTTGTGTTCTGTATTTTGTTCAGTTGCTTCTACATAGTAGCACTGTAGACACCAGTTGCTGCATCTTCATTGTAACAATTAAAAGATGCACATCTGAGCCATACTAATAACAGTGTCTTTTTTGGTGCTAAGGAGAAAAACTTATATTTATTTAAATGAAAAAAAAAATACAAGCTAATTTTAACTGTTTTCCTTTGGTTGTCCTTCTGTTGCAACAACTGGCTACCTAATGAATTGGAGAAGGTGATGATTTCCAAAGTACATCATTAGTGCCAGGAAAAAGAATCCCTGGAATGTGCTTTAACTTGTCAGAGACCAATAAGGCACCCATTTCCCCCTAATGAAACCTTACCTGTGTCCCATTTTTAAGGAGTGCTTCTCTCAGCTAAATATTTCAAGTCGTTTTACTAACACACATCAAGCTGATTGACCTTTGCCAAGAGACAGGAAGTATTTTTATTTATAGTTTATAGAGGGGTATATTGAAGCTAAGTGATGGCTGGGAACAGAGACCAGGGATGTCAGCAGCCCTTGGCACCACCAGCCTGCTCACTGTGCACTGAGATGCTCACAAAAACCTAAGGACAAAATGAGGATGGCCTCCAGGATTTCAGCCACTCTCCAGCCATGGGCTATCACATGAAACACGGGTAAAACCTGACTGGAGAAGCAGAGAGTGCTGTGATTGCGCTTCAGGTACTCAGGGTGTGATCAATAAATAAAGAGGACAGATTGGCAACCTCAGATCAGGAGGAGGTTTGAACCTGAGGAGAGTTATAGTGTTCAAATTCTTCAGCTGAGTGTCTTTTGTGAGTGGGCTGAACTTGGGTCCTCAATGCAGCCATCACAGCTCAGAGATGCACTGGGGAGGAAAGAGTCCAAAACCAAACCTCTGCTTCCACAGCTCTCACAGTCCAGCAGCTCAGAGATGCTAAATGCAAACAAAAGTCACTCCTGAAACACACCTCCTTTGTTACCAACTTGTTACATCCAAGATGTGGGGCAGGTTTCTCCAACAGCCATCAACTTGTCCCATTCCAAATCTTTCTGTGATCAAAAGGCAACACATCTTACACACAGACCTGGGAATAATAGATTGCTAGTCTTGTTAAAGATAATCTAATCAGAGAATTATTAGTGGCTGAAATAACTAGGATGGAATTATATTCTTGTATCTTTATTACATGACACTAACATTTATAGTCCAAATTATATTAGCTAAAACTGCTACACATGAACTTTCTAGCATACTCTACTTTTTCTGCTTTTTTATGCACCTCTACATTTCCCCTGCGATGTTTCCACTCTGGGTGGGGGCGTGTATAACAGCAAGTCACCAGTGTCCCAGGTCCTCCACCAAGCAGAGTCTGATATTGATGGGGAGAGTTTATCTTCTCTTCACTGGGATAAGCAGAACAGAAATTTTCTTCCTTGTCACCCTATGATACATCAGAGGTCATTTTTACAGACTTTTTGTACACTCCACATCTTGTTCTTTTCTTATTAATTCAGCTACACAGTAGATACTAATTTGCTACGTGAGGTATTTTACATGTGTTGGTTATTCACTGTTTGGTCTCCTTTGTTCCATCCCCAATTTTTCTTACCTACCTCCTAATGTTGCACCTTTTGACAACCACTCACTAGCTGCTGGTGAGCTATTTGTAGCCTGAGGCCTCCCAGATCATCCTACACCCACACTGCCAAGGGCCCTGTTACCATTTCATCCTAGTGAACCTTTAGGCTGCATTTTATTCTGAGGTCATAAATAGTTCATTCTACAAGGAGTAACTCCCTGCTCTCGCTGTCTACTGGTTACAAAAAGGACATCTAACAACAAGCATCTCACCATGCCATTGGATAAAGCACAGCAAAGACTAAAAGAAAGCCAGTAGTAGATACCAGGGCATTAGATAATTGCTCTTACAGGTAAAAAGCTTGACTAGCTCCAGTGCCTGTGCTGCTGGGTTATCACCAACCTGTGACCTTCCACAAGCAATAGCAGCATCAGATTTGTGCACCAAAATGAGAGAATGTGACTGAGCATTCACTTTTTTAGTGACTGGTACTGCCAGTGATAATTGGTTTGAACTGAAACTAATCAATATACACTGCCAAATCAGTGACACACCTGGACCCCCCACCTTTCTGCTGCTGGGCACTTTCCTTCCTGCTACGCCATTTTCTCAGCTTACTGCTTTCATATTTGTCCTGGTTTTTCTCAAGGAGAGGGCTGTGGCTGCTGCTGCTAGCTTCTGAATTTGACTGATGGCACAACAGAGGAAGACAACAGAAGACAACCAGATCAGAGGAGGTGGGAAAACCAGAATTAATATCCCTGTTACGAAAGGAAAGTCTGAAGTATCCTGTAAGTGTCCACAGAAGGAGAGGAATTGTCTTGTATATTGGAGCTGACATGATAGCTGGATGAGTAAGGGAGAGATGAGTGTGCCCTGTGAGGAGATCCAAGCTGGGCTCAGCCTTTTCCATAAGTCACCTGCAGCCCCACTCAAACAAGGTTGTGCCTGTCTGGTCTCCACAGGATTAGTCTGGGAATAAAAGGGATCCCTTGCAAACGCTCACACAGCTCCTGCTCAGGTTTTGGCTACCACAGAGTGGACACAAGGCCTTGATGAATGCTGGAAACACCATTCAAAGCCACCACAACACACAGGCAGGACATGATTGATGGGGAGGGGAGGAGGTCATTATGCAGCTGCCATCACCTGCAGCTTGCTGTCTCCTGCAGCCATAATCCTGGTGTATTGATTGTGTGACTGTTCCCTCAGAATCCACTGACTTATGGAAATGGTGTAGATCAAGCTTCCAAGCTGGAAGTTATAAATACATCGGCTTACCCAAAAATCTTTTGAAGTGAATCCAACAGCAGCCAGACTGCTGAGACTCTTTTGCCTCCAGGTGTGAAACAGGGGACACCCACAAAGTGTTGGGGGAGGAAGAATGAGCACTCTCACTGTCTACTAGGTAACTATTTTGTTCATTGCTGTGTGAGTTGTGAATTATGAATAAGAGAACTGGGAGTTGGGAACATCATGAATTAAGTGATGAATCAGTAAATTGGCATGCTAGACTAGTTTGTGCAAAGTTTGAAGTGTCTGTTTTCTTTTCTAGGGTGTTCATAGAATAGAGTTTAATTTATGTATTAATTTTAATACATTTTCCTGTAATTTTGAGCAATCCAAATGTATCATGACAATCCTAATGGGAGGAATAGGAAACATCTGGTCTAGTGAGAACTCTAGTAGCAATGAGTGGTGTTGCAGATGCAAGTATTTTGCTTATGCAATAGGAATATCCTGGTTGAGCAGAAACGCAACACAGAATCTCTGTTTAGTAGCTTTGGCGACTCTTTTGTGATCTTTGAGAACTTTGTTAGATTTTGGCTTCTACCAGGGTAATTCCCAGGTGTGCTACCAACAGATACAATCAAACATCTCTTATTTACTTTGAACTTCCTTCTCCCACTTTGGGGAGAATGACCTCCTTTGACATCCTGTATCTCTGGTACTGGGAGAATCAGAGAGACCTTGTTTCCTCTCCAACACGGGACCTATAGATTGACACACTTCTGGACTGCATTTCATGCACATCACATCTTCTTCAGATTTAGGAGTCCTACCTCAGTAATTTTGTGCTTCCATGCTTGTAACCAGTCTTGTTTCTCTCCTCTGAACTTTTTCCAACATTATGTCACTTCAAGTACCTTTTAAACACAGCAGTTTTAAGCATCTGCATTTTGGAAGGACACTGCTAATGAGTGGCTGGCCTACCTGTGCAGGGAGAATGGACTGGACTACCTGGGTCTCTTGGGACCCAGACTCATTAGGTTAAACCCAGACTCTACTGTGGTTGAAACAAATTCAAAACCTGCCCTCCTTGCAAGATCTGTAGCATAAAGGTTGAACTCATTTGGGGCTTTTGCATTCATTATTTCATTAAATACCTCTATACTGTCACAGAAGTGTGACTGCCCTTGAAAAGACCACGGATCACCTTTCTACAGCAGTGTACGAACAGTAAGTAGGGCATCAACATTTGAAAACCAACTGATCTTTTTCATCACTATGTAGATTCATAGGATTATGACATGTTCTTAAATGTTATCTACATGCTGCTCTTCTTCAAAGTAAATATTTCTCAGAATCTCTGTGGTTGTATGGTGCTCTTCAGGTTATTTTATCTGATTATGAAATTCCTCTGCTTGGAAATAACCTGCAGAATAAGAGTGAAATGCTGCTATGAACTTCAGACAGCTGCACAGAAAAAAACCTCAGAGAGTAAGGGGTAAATCTAGTGAGCTGTAACTCAGTTTTAATGTTCTTCAGCTATATCTGAGTTAGTAAGTTTTACAGGAGCAGATCTTTAGAGTGGAGCTGCTGGCACTGAGTTCCCAATTGCTACACTGTATTTTGGAGGATTTATATTAGACTTGCCATCTCTGGTCTGAATGGCTGTGAGCCCTTGGAGAGCCTTTTGTTGCACTCTTCAATTCAGTCACTCTTCACTCTTCAATCAACACAGACAAAACTGAGCTGATCCAATGTGTGCTCTTAGATCACTGTGACATGAACTAAAACACTGTAAGCCATCTTTTCAAAAACTGGCCAGAAGATGTGAGGGATGGTTGAGAGCTCAACATCTATGACAGCTGCGCAGCAAAGATCTGACTGGACAATGCCATGTGAGAGCATTGAAGTATTCAATATTTCTCTGTGTAGGTGTAATGGTACAAAAATTCTCACAATGCCACTGCTCACTCCAACAGGATGTACAAAAAGTGCATCTTCAGAAGTAATGGTAGGAATGCTTGGTAGTCCAGCATTAAGGAAAACATTCTCTAGTCTACCACAGGTCTGGTTTTGTATCAGCAGGAATTGATGGTGCTCTCTCCAGAGTGGCACAGTAACTCCCTGTGATCCCTAGATCCCTGTGTGATCTTTATGCTGATCTAGGTGTGTCTGTGCTTGTACCAGGATGCATGCTTTGGGAACTGGTCTCCTTTTAACCAAATGCTATGTACTTCCCTAGTGATGCACACTGCCTCCAAATCCCCTTTGCAGCTGGAAAAATTTGCCCCGCTATTTGCTTAAAAGTTTGTTGGGTTTGTTGTCCTTTATAGAACAAACAACTTGAGCTAATTTAAGGACTGTTATAAAGCTGATGTTCCAGAGCCTCTGCTGCCTAAACAGTTTAGTTTGTAGGAAGACATTTTCCTTTACTAAGATAAGCTTTGCACAGGACCATTATAAACCCCACTGCAACATGCTGATGACTTATTTTCTGCCTTTCAACTGGTTTAAGTAAGGTAGCCACAGTTTTTGCAATATAAAGCAATACTTTGTGCTCCAATCAGCTAGTTCTGGAAGAGCTTTTAAGTAATAAAACCTATTCCCAAAGCTCTGTTGATCTCATCAGCATTACTGGTGCCCAAGAAGAAAAAATACCTTTGCATTCAGAGACTCAGCATTGGGGAAGTGTCATAATCAAACTGCAAATTAACTTGCATCCAGCTGTGGTTACAATTGAAAGTGTGAGGTTAAGTGGATGGGAAAAGCCACCATTTTGAGGAAAAGGTAGGAAAAAAAGAAAACATCAGACAGGGGATATACAAATTTAAGAAAGTGAAAGAACCTCTACGTGTGATTTTTACGTATTAAGAAATTGAGTAGCAGGAAACAAATACAACCAGGGACAATGCTGAGGGAGAAAGGCAGAAGAGGCTGTATCTAGAACAACACAGACACGCCAGCAGGCAAACTGATTACGGCACTTTCTTTCTGATTCTGTAATTCCTGTCACCAAGTGGATCTTGTTTCCTGTATATAACTGCTCCAACAAACAGTGGTCAAATATCTCTTCCTGCAGCAGGAAAGGGACTTTATGGCTCACACCCCTTCTTGGGTGCTTTTCATCTACAACAATTTGTTCAGCCTATGGATCTCCTTTGCACAAAACTTGTGCCTAGAAAACAGGTGCTTAGAAACAAAGCATGGACTAAACTAATAATGATGGTGGGCCACAGCTTCAGGCTAAAGCTTTCTAAGATTTTAGCATCACATTACCCCTGGTTCTGTCTGCTTTGTCCACAGTTGGTAGATCTGACTGGACAGGTCCAAGCATGTAAAGGCACTCTGGGAATTTTTCTTTTCTAGGCATGTGCCTCACCCTGCTAGTGCTGGGTCCGTGTGGAAGACATCAGCAGGTGAAAAAGCCAAGTGCTCAGAAAGAGGAATGCATGACTAAGTCAGCCCCTTTGCAGGGTGGTCATCACCACTGTATAGACCAATTACACACTTTTTTTCCCCACAGGAATAGTGTCTCCATTGGCCAGGATGGATGGTGATGTTGAGCAGGAAGGACTGTGATCCGAGTGCAGCCCCTGCCTGTTGGATCCCAGTGTCATTCCTGCAGGAGTAGGTGGAAATGCAGTGGATAAGGGAAGGGATCAACAGGAGAACAAGATCAGTAAAGGCCATCAGTATTTAGGCTGTGTGTGCCTTCACTGGCAATGCACTCCTCTGGTGATGGGCTGGTGGGTCTCTTTGGGGTGAGCAATCAGCTGTTTGTGGCTCTGGAAGATGGATTACTGGCACAGGGCTCCTGGGTGCAGGGGCAGCCAGCTCATTGGTGTGGGAGAGGCTAATGAGGGTCCCCTGCTGAGGCCATTAAAGGTAGCAGGTAGTGTAACTCCTCTCAAAAATCAGCTGTTAATTGGGCATCTCAGTTTTCCAGGTAGCTTTGCGTCTTTCCGTGCCATACAGGATGGTGGGAAACCCAGTCATGGTATACAACAGAGTGCTTGTGAAGAAAGAGTAAATCTGCTTTCTGAGTAGGGCTTGAAGAGCCACGGGGTGGCAAGAGCAGGACAAGGTTGGGTCAAGGTGCCCCTTGGCCTCTTACCTCAGCCCTCTCTCTGCTTCCTTGGCCTTGCTGAATTTAGGGCAGAAACTTGAGACACATTGCAGAGCCCCCAAAAGAACAAAAGCAGGGGATGTCATAGAGCTGAAGGGGAGAAGGCAAAACTCCTGGCCAAGATTCAGGGTATCTGTGGTCATTGTACTGGTGGTGGGATCCTCCCCTTTGAAACATCTGTGGCAACAGATGCTTGGGACAGGCTGTCTGTGAGAGCAGCTTGAGAATGGGAGTATCCCAGGCTGCTTTCAGTGGGACTAGAGTGGCTGAAGTGATGGGCCACTGCAGTAACCAAATTTACAATGACCTAATTGACCAATTCTTATAATTGTTTTTATTTTAATGATTTGTTATATTAATTGATGTTGCATATCTGGGCAACTGAACACTTTTATTTTCCAGCAGGATCAGGGCTTTCAGGAAAATCCCGGCAAACTTCCATAGGGAATGTCATCAACACTGAAGCTGATGGGCTTACAGTGTGGGCCACAGTCCAGAGGCTCTCAGTCCCTAAGCCCCACACTGAGCCTACCAGCTTGGAGCTTTGGTGCACCATAAATCCAGGGTGATGGGGTTGAAGGCTGGAATTAAGTGTTGATGCTGATGGGAGGTAGCTGAGATTAGTTTTGTAACTGCCTGTTCCAGCAGATACCATAACATGAATCCATTCTGCTCCCATTTGCCTGGCTCCATCACAGTCCTCAGTGAGGGGAATGAGTTTAGACTTTGTTCTTCACCTCTCCATCCCTCGGAAATAAAATAATACACATGAAGAAACACCAAATAATAAAAGATAATGGTGTTTTTTGTCTTCCTTTTTTTTTTTGTTTTTCATGCTTCATTAATTTTGAGCTGTATTGGTGATGTCTGGCTGGGTTACAGTAGATCCATTTACTATTGCAATCCACCCTAATTGGTTCCTGGTAGAGGACATGGGCAATGAAGTCAGCTCCAGGAGCCCTTCGTAGAGTACACCAGAAAAGATAAAAAATAACACAGATAAAATCAGGTAAATCTTCTTTAGAAGTCTGGGTGTTGCTGCTTTTGTTGTCACATATTTTGGCTTCAGGAGATCTCCAAAAATTTACTAGAGTATCAAGGGGAATAATGGGAATAACATCAGAGAACCTGAACAAGGACCATAGTTCTATACCGTAGGAGTTTACTAAACACATTCCTGAAGCCAGACAAAGAGGGAAACATTTCTGAGGATCAGTCATTTGCCAAGGGAGGCAATGACATCAACAAGATAGAGCTGGAAGGAGATTCAGGATAAAATAGCTCTGCAGTTGATTTTTGGTCATCCTTGTGCAAGTCTGTTCTCTGTTTTGTGTCCTGTTTTACAGCTGGGATGGGTTCATACTGCTGGCAACCATTTCCTGAAGCCATGGACCAATGCTGAGCCACAGACTCCAGAAAGTGATCCTCAGAGCAACCACTGCTGTCTTTTTAAAAAAAAAAAAAATTGCACTTGCAGGGAAAAATAAAATGGAGACAAATAATAAAAATAAACAAACTTTCAAAGCATGAGGTGATTCTTGCTTGGCTTCAAATTAAAAATCGTATGATGATCAAAAAGTCATATGTTATTTTTCTTCCCAAAGGTTTGACATGGGTTACAGATTTTAAAAAAGTATAAATCAGAAACATGGCATTATTACTCCAGATTATTATAAATCATGTATATCATGTAGAAATAGATAGAGGAGTTAAAGTTATTCCATATGCAACATCTCCAGCAACAATCATCCCAGATGGTTGCTCCCAGTGAGGGTTGATTTACAGTGAGATACAGGGCTGTCTTTCAGAGGTGCAGAGTAAAAAGTGCTTGACTCCTGCTGACTTCTGAAAGCACATGGTCCCTCCCAGGGAGAGGCACGTCTTACCAGAACACATACAGGACCATTGATAATGTGCCAGCTTTTAAAAGAATCAATAATAACTATGGGGTTTTTTGTGTTGTAAAGGCAGGTTAAAGTAATATATAAAGCAGCTGCTGTGTCAGAGTTGGACTGACTTACATCAGGTCTTGGTTTGGCTTTGTGCTCTTTATTGACTAAAACATAGTATTTGATTGAAACAACGAGATCTACTTTTAATTAGCCCAAGTTGGATGCTTGTGTCCTGGATCTTTGATAAATTTACTTTGATACTAGTGCAAACACTGAACCCAGCATTGCCAAAGTGTCATCTTTAACTCAGAAATTTCTCTTGAGAAGAACATCAGTTGAGCATTTCTGTGTGACAAGCACAGAAAATCAACATCTCCATACTCCAGCCAAGTTTTCTCGTTTCATCAGCAACCAACACTTTTACTACTGCATCAGCCTTGAAAACACTTTTCACCTGTTTCCTCTCTCAACACTTTTTAAAGTCATCTTAAGAGTCTCACTACACTGAAGGCTGATCCAGAATGGCTCAGAGTGATGTAGAACAACGCGGTAATACAATTTTTGGCACCCTAGAACTACATACAGTGATGTTTTGATGCCTCTCACTCAAAATTAGTCACAGCTCTAACTCCTTAAAGGTTTGTTGACTATTGCCACAGTCTTGATAGTTTCCTACTACCTCTGAGTCAGTCACTTCAGTTGATAATGATTCTAAAGCATTGCCTACGATTTTCCTTTTAAACTGATCCACTGATTTTTGAAATATTAGCACATATACAGGTTGTTGATGTGAAAATGAATCAGCTTTGTGGTAAGGTACATTACACAGCCTGTAGCCTGAATGTTAAACTGGTCCCATGGAGGTCTGATGGGAAGATCTGTGATAGTTTTGAGGTCTGAGCCTAGCTCTGTTGGACTCAGTAGCCTTGAGCACATTATTGAGATCCCAAACAACACAAAAAACAGGCACTAAGGTGTAAAGGCAAGAGCACCAGAAAGCCAAGGGCCAGTGTTTCTCTCTTGCCACCTCTTCATTGCAAAACCTCTTTCCCTCCATTTGTTTTATCTTAGAAGGTCTTTCAAGTCATTCCATTTAAATGCTTGGGCACCATCAGCAAGAATGCCCTGAAGGTCTCCACACACACACACACACACATGCATGCTCACCTTCAGGCATCTTCAAAGCACTCACATATCCAAGGATGTTGAGCCTTGGCCCTTTGGAATGTATCAAGTTGATAAGAAACTGGCTTACTTTTTTTTTTTTTTTTTTTTAATATCTGTTCATGAATGTATAAAGGGCTTTCCAAGAGTCCTTGTGAAGAAATAATCTAATGTACCATACGGCAATAATCAGGTTAAGGGTTCCTAGAAGCAATAACAGGATCCAACCACTTTCTACAGGGTTAATATTTTCTGATAACTCCAGCCTATACCGTGGCCTTTGCTGATCACTCTTCCTCTTTCTGTGCAGTGCACTTGCCACAGAAATCCCTGCCCAATCTCTCCTTGTGGGCCCAGGGGTACACTTAAATACCCCTTGCATGAGAATTATCATCTGGGATGGAGCCCTTTGGGTTTGGTGCTCATTTGCTGAATTCCCTGTGCTAGCAAACATAATATGCAGAATTCTTGCCTGTGCTTTAAAGACCTGCTTACATCTTAAAAATAACTTTTTGGAAAACAATTTTCCTTTACCTTTTCCCCTAAGCCAGACAACTCACTCATGTCCTGAGTTATATATATCTTTTTTTCTCATGCTTTCCTAATAATGGTAGTGGTATTTTTCTGAGAAAAGCTTCTTACTTGTCAACAATTCCTCCTCTCCTGCAGCTAACTTCCTCACTGGGATCACAATTCTTTGGAATGTCTTCATTGATTTCTTCTGCAACTGTTAATAAAACTTAGTTCTTTATGCATAATTATCTGTAAATGTAAACTGGCAGGATTTTAGAAAGTGACTAGAGATCTCTGCGAGTTCATGCTGCACGAAAATTTCTTTTCCTCGAGAATGTTCCTCTGCCTTCTGAAAATAAGTTTTGCCCTCTAAAGTGGTTCAGTGGGCTGCATGCCCATAATGAAGCTACCAAGTACCTACCACTGGCCTATGAGCCCGAGTGAGGACTTTGGTGTCCAGCTCGGCACACTGGGAACATCTCAACCAAGGCTGTGTCTCCAGTCCCTTCTGCTGCTTCCACGACGGCTGCACAAACCTTTGCAAGGCTACCACCCCAACCTGCCCCCCCAGGCACACACACACCTTCTCATCCTCCCATACAAAGCCTTCAACACTCAACTTTCAGCTGGTGAACCTGCTAGCAAGGTTCCCAAACAGATGGCAAGTCTCGCGCATGAGACAAATTTCTATTTCTGGCCCCATTTTGCAGAACACAAGAGCTCTGGAAGAGGCTTGCTCACAGCCTCGCAGTGAAAACACGGAGTTGAGAGCAGCAGAGGGATGCTTGGACCTCCCCAAGTGCCACCCTCCAGCCCTGAGGGCAGGGCGAGGTCTGCCCTCCTGACAACAACTCTGGTGGTCTTTCAACCACTGGCCAGCCACTCCAGGAGCTCAGGCCATCAAGAAAGTCATGCCTTTAAAAACTGAGTGGCCAAAGCCCACGAGAGATTAATATTCAGGCTGTGTCTGACCTTCAGCCATGGGTTTCAAATCCCTGCATTAGGCTGCAAACATGCATCATAAAAGGAACAAAAAGTGACCAGAGAGTACAAATGCACATTGTCCAAAGTGGAGAGCTGATCTCTCTTCCAATTTTTTGGTTGTTCTTTTGTTTTAATCTGGCTATCTGGCATATTGAGAGGGTCTCGTGTGAGGGGAAGTGGCCTCCTCCGCTCTCAGAAAGGGAAAGTTTGCAGACACTGCATACGGTGACAGATTTATGCTGTGTCCAGCGCCTGGAAAGATGTTTTGCTTGTGAAGGGCAGCCAGGCTGGAAAACAGTGAGAGGTCCTTGATCCAAGGCATCACCAAGACCCTGAAAGAAAGGTGTATGTCCTTACCCTCTCTGTACAGTGTAAGTGGAGTGATAAAAAAGGAATTGCCACTCCAGGGCTGGGAGAAACCATCTGAGACAAGTTCCAATTCTTCAGGCAGAGAGAACAGCAATGAAGATCTGGAAAGGAGATTTAACTCTATTTAGAATTGCAGATGCAAGAAGCTGTTGGGAGAGCTTAGAGTGGTTTAAAATCTCCTGGGTAGGCAAGAAACACAGGCTGTTGATGACTTTGGCCACCACAGGTGGCTGGATCCACTGGCTGGACACTCTGGCTGTGGTGACTCCGTGTGCAAAGCAGAACACCTGTATTATGGTGGCTTTGAAGCAGGTGTCTCGTGGGAGTGGATCCTTCACAAACAAGTTTTTTGTAGGCTGTTCTAATAAATCAAGAAAGAAAGCATATTCTGACCAGCAATGCCTTGTTATTATTTCAGCTAACTGCGAACTCTGCTACTATTTTGGCTCAGCCACCTGCTCACAAAGCTTAGTTTGTTGCTAAGTGTCAAAATACCCTAAATCAGAACTGGTGTCTCAGCTAGCAAGCAAGCAGCAGTAACACTAATGAGTCTGCAGCTTGATTTACATACAGGAGCTCAGTGCCTGCTACTATAAGAAGAGCAACTATAGAGACTAGGTGGTCTGCACGAGCTTAAACAGAAAATCTATCACAATTATGATCACTTTTGGGAAAAAACCCAACATGTTCAGGGGGTTTAGAATATTTTAGTACCCGGCATCCTCCTCTTGAATTACTGAAATTTTATATTCATGCTGACTTAAGAAGGCTTAAGTCAGTATTTTTCAGACATGTCCCAGAAATAGCTTTTGGACATTGTAGTGCTTTTTGTTTTTCGGGTTTTGAGTAGGAATAAGTATTTTTATGCAGGACAAAGCAAAGGTATGTGTAATTTTGAAGTATTTGACTCTTGAAGCATTATGGTCAGCAGGTCAGAATTTGGCTATCAGGGTGTTTGGATTATGGCAGCATGACAATTTGTTCCTTCCTTGTTTGCTCTGCTTGGCTCTGGCTATGCTCTAGTCAACAAGGATTGGTTGCAAATCTCATTAACATTGCTGGAAAATGTTCATGTGTGCCAGGGATGAGGCTCCAAACACCCGAATATTCATCAGCAATGACTCAGAGACCAGAAGACATTAACTCATAGCAACACAAATGCGATGCTGATGCTCCCAGACACAATCTGAAGTCTGGGATGGCTGGGGGAATTCATTACACAAACTAGCTATGGTGGGCCAGCACTGTTGAGAGTTGAGCAGCAGGACCTGCAGGGGTCATGGAACATCCACAGGCTCACCTGGGGTCCCTTTCACTGATGACACTTGATAAATGCACAGGAAACGCTGGCATTCAATTCTGACCTTCACTCTTTGAGAGCATAGAGGGAAAACTGTGAAATAAACAGGTGGATAATAATCTCTTTCCCTTTCTTTTCCTAGTTAAACCAGCAGGCTTTACCCAGCAGGCTGCCAAACAGCACAGGTCTGCTTTTCCTCCTGTTTCTCCACCCCAGCAGGAACCACCAATAGCTCAAACTGTGCCGTGGTGGGAGATCTGCCTGGCAATCCCACTGCTCAGCAGCAGGGAGGTGGCAAATGCCGGCAGTGTGAGTTCAGAGAGATCATCAGAGCTGCTGGGGAGCTGCAGGACCAGGGCAGAAGGGTCAGAGGGTCTCAGCTTGGGAAGGAGGAGTAACAGATCAGGGAAGAGGGATTTGCAGCACCCAGAGCCTGCTCATTGGCACAGAGGTAAAACAAGACCTCGTAGGGACACTGGATGCTTCAGTTGTGAAACTACAGCTGGCTCAGCAAAGCAGGAGAGCACCTGATGATGTCTGCAAGTGATCAAATGCATGGCAACAGGAGGAAAGCATGCTCATCCTGACAGGGGTATGTTGGAAAAA
>VZSR01003809.1:2519128-2529340 GCA_013398615.1 Brachypodius melanocephalos | reverse complement strand
GTTCTGTGGGGTGGAAAAGCAGTTTAAAGAACTGGAAACAGTGTGACTTTCATCTCTAGATGGTTTTTGCGGAAGTTCTCCTATTCTGAGATAATTTTCCATGAAGGAATAAAAGGAAAGCCATTGTTTAAATCTATTAAAGGTGGTGAAAATAAACTACACATCAGTATTGTTCTCATCCTCTCCAGAGAGGGAAGGAGGATCAATTTTTGGGCAAATTAAAGCCTTGGTGCTGAAAGTTTGTCTTCAAGTTTAGGCAAATAAAAACCCCAACCAAGCAAACAAAAAGACAACCAAGCAAACAAACAAACAAAAACCAAATTAAAAAATCAAACTCAAATCATAAGGGAGGAAGGAAAAGGAGGGAAGAGGAGACAAACCTAGAAGAGTCACTTCCTTGCATAGAATCCCAGGAGACTTATTGATCAACATCTGTAAATATTGAAGGAGAAATCCTTTTCCCACTGCTGCTGTGGACTTCAATGATGCCACAATTTCATGTCTTCTGTTGCAAAAGAAGTGTATAAAAATTCAATGTATAAAACCCATTATAAAAGACTGGGAGGGCCTATTTTTCATCTGTATATAAAACTGGACACTGCACTGCAGAAAAACATTTATAAGAACATTTCTGGCCTGGTGCACAGGAAGATAGCTTCATGTATAGCCATCAGTGAAATAAAGAATACGAATATTGCCAACTCTCTTGCCATAAAAAGCCTTTCTGTAAGAGCAAGAAACTAAATAAAATGCATGCACTACCTCCTTTCTCCAGCAACATAAGATGTACAGTACAAAGGTATTTAAAACAGCTCTAATTGGATAGAGTATAGCTTGAAACTGTCCTGAAAGGACATAATTACAATAATCAATGCAATGATGTGGGATAAGACCTTGCATTATGCCTAGACCTGCACCTTGACTCAAAGGGTTTTGTCTCTAGAGCAGAGCCCTGAAATCTAGGTTGTTTTGCATTCTGAGGCTATGAGTGACAAGCATATGAAGCAGCAGCTGCTCCATCATTGCTCCATTTCAGATGTCAAAGTCTGACCCCGTCAAACCCACTCACAGCCTCACGTGTTCTGCTGAGGAGCTGGAGAAGTGCATGGACTTATTCACCAGAGCACTGTTCATTCATAACAAAGTCATCTGTGCTACCCACATCCATTAGCCAGAATCTGAAATACCGCACAGAAAAGCAACTGCCTAAAATTTTCATGAACTGAGGTATTGGTCCTTGAGACATGAATGGAAAGAGAATCGGAAGTGCGCTTGTGACGATGAGTCACAGGTTTAAAGGGATATTGCCAGGTAAATATTTTTAAGCCTTCCTCGTTCTATTACCAGCACTTATCTTGCTGCTCCTGTGAGAATCTGCAGGACTGCATTCTTGCCTGGCAAATTCCAGCTGAGCCCCTCAAGCCACCATTCCCTGCTCAAAGCCTAAATGTTCACACCGGGACTGAGACCACAGCCTGGCCTTTGATGTAAAGGATTTGCAGTATCAGTCAAGAGGTGCTCAGCTTTTCTGGAGACACCATGGTGGTGGTGGCAGAAGGGAACCCATCCACCAAAAGTTTCTCCAAAGACTGGAGAACACCGTGGCCCATGAAGGGTCCATTTCCAGGAGGAGCTTTTACACTGAAGCAGGGGGCAGCCCTCCAAACACTCTGCTCATTACATGAGCTTGTAGCAAAGCAAGGAATATTTCAACAAAAGTCTGAAGGAGACAATTACATGTAAAACCACCTGGGCTTCCAGAAGATTCTGTATTCAGGCATACAGAGGAATTCATACAGTCATCTAATGAGCTACCCACCAGTGATGGAGGCTGTGCAAAGTAACCAAATTTCCCCGTTTCCTGCTCACCCTTGTGGTGGAGTATCCACATGAAGAGGACAAAACCTACATTTGGAAATGTTGTCTGGGGAGAGAGATCTTTGGATATTCCAGTCAGTCAGCTGGTCCTCACAGCTTGGAGCTACCCCTCTTTCTTCAGATAAGGAGGAGTACAAAAGGTAATTAACTTTTTTTTCCTCACAGAGAAAGGATTTCAGTGAAAGGCAAATCCAGCCAGGTGGAGAAAGGAAAGAAGAGAAAAGAGAGGCACAGAGAAGGGAAAACTGTTAGAAGGGATGGAGTTGGAAGTGGTGGAAAGAGGAAGAGGAATCTCAGGTGTAGGCAGTAGCATAGGTGTTGTCATCGTGCAGAGTACTGTGGAAGGTTGTAGAGACAGAGGACTTTGCTGATGTACACACAGGGAGCATGTGCTTCTTGTCCCTTGCGAGGGACACAGTGAGTTGTCAGGGTCCCTACCGCCTTGGCACAGTTTGGGTGAAGGACTGGATGGCCTGAGGTGGACTACTGGCTTCCTCCTACCTAGTGTCAAGTTTATCATCAAGGTAGGCAGTGCTGAGATACCCCAAAGGTAATTTGTGCATGACCAGCACGGCCAAGGTGTGTGGATAAATTTCCTGCACACATCAGTGGTGTCCCACTGGGCAATGGAGCGGTCAGGATACCACTGGAGAGGATGGTGTGTCCCACTGGTGGTCCCAGCACAGCTGGGGTACATCCTACCTTCTGCATGCTGCAGTGGCCACTCGAGACACCTTAAACAGCCTCAGTTTGTGGCTTGGGCAGCAGTGCATGGCTTTGCAGCTCTCTGCAAAGTTCACCTGCCCTTGGACCTGGAAGACAGCATAAATACACATAATTATTTCCCAAAGTGGAAACCACAAGGACCTCTGAAGGCAACCTTTCATGTCCAGACATCAATGGGCCACTGACAGGACAGATGCCTGTATAGATGCAAGGTGCTCTGGGCACTAAAAGGATCTTGTGCCTCTGTTATTGTCATTTGCCTGAAGAAGGGGATTGTCCCATCCTACTCTATGCTGGTGCAGCATCACCTCAAGTCCTGTGTGCAGTTTTGGGCAACACAACCTCAGAAAGACACAGAGATGTTGGAGAGCATCCAAAGGAAGGCTACAAAGATGGTGAAGCCATATGAGTAGGGGCTGAGTTCACTTGGTTTGTTCAGCCTGGAGAAGAGGAGACTGAGGGGAGAGGTGAGGGGCAGACACTGATCTCTTCTCCAGTGGCAGGACCCGAGGGAGGGGCCTGAAGTTTGGCTAAAGGAGATTTAGGTTGGATATCAGGAAAAGGTTCTTCACTCAGAGGGTGGTTGAGCACTGGAACAGGCTTCCCAGGGAAGTGGTCACAGCCTCAAGCCTGACAGTGTTCAAGGAACACTTGGACAATTCTCTCAAGCAAATGGTGTGACTCTTGAGTCTGTCCTGAGCAGGCACAGGAGCTGGAGTTTGATGATCTTTGTGGCCCCTGCCTTCTTAGGGTATTCTGCAATTCTGATTCTCTGATCTTTCCAGAGGTGGTGCAGCACAGGGCAGGTGCCTCCTCAGCAGGGGTATCCTGTGGTGTGCAGTGTGGATGCCCTTGGGACAGACAGTTTGAGGGGTGAGGACTGAGCAGAGCAGCGTCTGTGGGCAGCCCTGTGGAGAGCAAGGCCAAGATAGATTGAGCCTAAAGTCATTTAGTTCACCATGCCCTGCCTGCCAACAGCCATGCATTACCTTCCATCCTCTGTTGAAACAGCTGGGGCTGGGGCCACCTTCCAGGAAGCATATTTTGTTCAAAAACCAGCACTACCTTATTGTACTCAATGACTTCTTGCTGGGAGATGAGTGGAATTGCAAGGCTCCATCGCTGAAGGGCAACTCAGCATAGATAAAGGAGCAGGGGGCAAGGCAGAAGCATTTGAAAATATTGATGTCACAGCCCTCCCCTCCTCCTTGTGTTCTCTTTTCACTCTAGCTCTCTCATAAAAACCTTAATATAGAAATAATACCATAGAGAAGCCTTTTGCATTGACATGTGAAACAATCTTTGCCTAAGAGCCGCAAGATATCATCAGCTTGTGGAGCCTGTCAGAAGGTCAGCTCGGTGACTGAGGTTTATCAGCAGGGCTGACAAGGTTGTGCCTGTCTGTCTGTGCCAGCAGCAAATCACAAGATTTCTAATTCTGAGCCTCCACCAACAGTCCCTGTTCCTTGTTTTTATTTGTAGGACTGATTGAGGGCACTGTAAACCTGTAAGTGAGCAGTCCAAGGGCCTGAGTTAGAGTCTGGGGGTCAGTCTCAGTGGGGAACAGCTTTGTAAGTGTGTGCACTGCCCGTGGTTCTCCTGGTTTGCTGAGATAGAAGCTCCAAAAAAAAAAAGGAGCATGTGAGGTAATACACAAGAGAAGTAGGTTCCCCATGACTTACCAGTATTCTTTAGCCCTCTTGCCTCTAGAGAATGGCACTCTTGGAAATACACAGCTGTCATGCAGACCTTATCAGATAAAAGGCAGTTTGCCTGGAAAAAAAAATGCTTTATTTACTGAATTCTGATGCTTTGTACCAGATGACTCATTGTCACACTTCCCTCTTCTCACTGAACTAGAATCGTGTAGCAAGTTACTTTCATCCATTATGGCTTGTTGATAAGATGAAAGGACAAATTTTAAACTTTAAATTTTTTCTTATCCTATGAGAGATGAGCATCATTGAATTATTCTCTCTGGTCAGCTGGTTGGCATTTGGAGCTGAGCAGTGCCATTTAGTGACCTCAGACCTCAAATTTAAATATCTTATAGAGTTCTTTGCATTGGTTCTGGGACCCTCAAGTTGGGGGGATGAAGGTTATTTGAAGTCCCCAACTCTGCTTGCTGGATTTTAGCCAAGGACATTTGCACAAATATAATTCCTTGGGTATGATATTAAAAAATCACACAAATTACAGTTTTCCCCATTGTTTCTCAGAGTGTGATCTAGCTCTCTAGGAAGCTGGCAAGAGAATTATTCAGTTTTAATTAGAATTGGATAAAGACTTAGAATACAATGGACCGACTATTTATTTTGCATGGAGTCGACAGAGTACAACTGGCTTCAATAAAGATGTGCCAGTTTACAGCATGTGACAAACTGACAACACACAGTTCCTTAACAGCTAAAAAATGCACTAACTTTACAGTCACAGGCTGATGTCAGGATTTGCATGTCAAAACATTTGGATTCGAGCCATTTGAGGAAACAGGTGGGGTGCACAACGAAAACCAAGCGAATATTTTTTCTTAATAGCAGTTCCACCTCTGTTATTCTTTTGTGTTGAGTGTCAAAATCCCAGATTTTTCCAGATGAGACATTTTGTTGTGTGCTGGGCTGAAAGAAACCCAGCCTAGTACAGACCTTCTAGTAGAGCATATCCCCCAGCTTTTAGACTAGAAGTGGTAATATTTGGCAGACTATGAAAGCTAGGCAGACAAATAGACCAAGCCCTTAATTACACATCCTGGAGAATTTCTAGATTCTGTTAAATTGATTTATTCTATTTTTATTAAATGAGAAAAAGGTCCACATGTGGGAGGCTCAATTTGTATAGAAATAAGATGGAAGATTAAGACAAGAGCACTACTTTATTACATGTATCTGTTTTCCTTACAAAAAAAAAAGGTAATTAGTTAAATTAATTACTTTAATTATACAGACCCATTATAATAGCTTTTGATCATGTTAAATAATGACACAACACTTATGAGGTAAAGTTCATCTAAGAAAAGTCATCACAGTAGGCATTTGGGCTCAAAGGGGTTGCTGCAGTTAGCACACAGCAGGATTTTATGTAGATAGAATTAGGATAAAGAAAATTGATTTTTAACCAACCATGAGGACCACGAAAAGAAAAATTACCATGCTCCTTAAGGGAACAGAAGTGCAGCCACCCCCATGGGAAGAGAATTAGACTTCATTTCTCAATGAAGCTGAATTTCAGCAAGATTCAGTAATTAAACTGCTTGCTTTGGCAGTCAGGATATCTGCAGCCAAATGATTGTTTCTTCCTGCTTAATTGATAGGAAGGCACATTTGCATTCAGTGCTTGTCTAAGTCACAGCCACACCATGGTGTTTTCTGCTCAGAGTCCTGAGGCTGGAGAGGAATCTGAGCACCTGAGAGGAGCCAGAGGTCAAAGCCCACCACCTCCACTCCTGTTGGACTGCAGAGCCTCCAAGAACCACAGCCAGCCCTGCTTGTCACTGGCTATTCCCATCAAATTAAGGGAAATTTTGAGATAGAAATGACAACGCCTTTGAGGTTCTGTGTTCCACAGGAGCTTATCTGTATTAAATTGTGATGGTATATGTTGAAGCAAACATTTGCCTGGGGCTCTGAGACAGTTTGATCACTTTTATTAGCGCCTGGGAAAGCTTTCACAGGGAGTGGACCGCTGCCACACAACAGCTGTCTGTCCCCAGGGTGTTTTGAGGAGTTACAAGGAATGAGGTGTTGGAGGCATGTGAGTTTGTCTGCGATTCATCCTGAATTTACAGCTTTTTCCTAGTGGTATAAAGGCAATTTCTGTGATACTCCATTCCTCCATGCCTTAAGAATTAAAAATAGAGGAGTCATTTGCACTGGCCTGAGCCCCACCACCAGCATCAAACCTGTGAGCTGTCCCCAGCTGGTTTCTTTGGGAATACAAAGTTGGTCCCAAATGGGATGCCGGGTGCAATGCCCTGGGACTGACCTGCATCCCAGGGTCCTGGTGCAGAGCTGCTGCTTCAAGCTTTCCTTGCAGCACACAGCAGAGCTGATCATCTCACTGCTGACCACAGAGCAGGAGCAACGAGTCTGTGGGAGAAGAGGGAGGAGAGGTGAAAAAACAAAGGCTGGGAAAAGAAGTTAATCTGAGCAGACAGAAAGAGAAGAGGAAGGAACGGAATAAGGAAGGATGGCATTTCAGTGGACTGCTAAGGAGGAGAATAAATGTATCTGGGAAGAATTACATTTGCTCACTCCTTTCTAAATTAAGACTTGTAAACTAAAGAAAAGAAAATAATTGGGGAAAACAAGAAGCAGGTGCAAAGCAGGATGCAATGCGTGGCTGGTAATGAGGAAGAGGATTTTTCTTCAGCACGCAGAGGAAATGCCAGGATAACAAGGGAAGCAGATGCTGCTTCCTGGCAGCTTGAGTCAGGTAATATCAGGAAAGTCAGGAGGGGACAAGGCTTGTCACTTTTTATGATTTTTCAGTCCCCATAATGGCCTTTTTATCAGATTACAAGATTATTTAACTGGAGAAAAAAAGCGGAAATGGATGTCTTGCCGTGTATGCATCAAGGACAGAAGCACAGTAGCCAAGTGGAGGGACTTTGATGGGTCCCAAATGGAGACAGAAACACACCAGTGTGAAGAGAAATGCCAAAAGTTGTTCCACAGCTTGTGTACAAGCAAAATTCCTCCTCACCTTATCAAAATCCCTTGAAAATTTGAAGCACTGGAAAACTATTTTTGGTAAAATAAACAAGAAAGCTAGTCCCCAAGTGGAAGTCTATATAGAAACAAAATACAGAGAGCTGTTTAAGGGATTGTTTCCTTTAAAAAAATCAGGTCTATTGTAAGATTATATGAAGAAATTTTTAGTTTTGGTATTCCTTCAGAAATTCCCTGAGCTGTGTGACTGGACTTGAGCTCCCCTGGGTCTTCCTGCCCCATGGTCACACCTAACAAAGCAGTGACTGGTGGATGGTACCATAAGAAGGCTGCTCTTTGGCCCCTCAGGGAATTGAGAATTAGGTTTTAGCCAAGCTGCTATGGCAAACCACCACCATGGTACCTACTGGACCCATGGCAGGGATAGCCACCAGCTGGTCTTGTCAGTGAGGGCTGATTTGTAGCTGCAAATTCAGACTGTGAGGATGTCCTGTTGAGCCAGCTGCATGAGCTTCCACACAGGCTCAAGCCATCTGCAAGTACAGATGTGGCAATTACTCTTGCATGCAAGTTGTCCAAACCTTTTTTTGTGGCAAAACTTACACTGAAAAGCTTGCCATGGATCTGCCTGTGTTCTCTCTCTCTGAGTTACTTTGTGATCTTGCCAGTCACAGATCAGAAAATATACTCCTGGGCTTGCCAACATCAGGGCTTGACATGAGTCAGAAACTTTGAATGTATGGATTGATGCCACTAACAAGCTGAAGCCACAATACCTCTTGGATGGGCATAATTTATTTCAAGGTCACTGGAAGGTGCAGTGGCCTTCTTCAAGGTGCAAACATCACGACCCTGGCTGCATCTTCCAGCAGTCATCAAGCCATTACTATCTCAGGTTGGCTACACCACCTGCAGCAGTGGCTAGGGTATGACTTGATGGTTCCTGAAGTCACTCTCTCCCTCCTACATAATTTTCATTCACTGTCTGATTTCTCTTCTTTTTGTGCTTGTTAGCTAATAACTAGCTAAGTCAAAGTCACCTTTTATCGCGTGTGATCCAAAAAATATCCTAGAAGTAATACTCAGAACAGTGAAACATAATTAGAAGCTTGCCAGTTCCTGAAGCAGCTGTGATGAATCTCTGTTTCTCCAGACAGTTTGCTAAAAAAAAATCAGGGTGGAAGGCAGTAACCTTTGTGATGGGATTTGCTGTGGGTTTTTTCCTCACTTTGTAAGTGGTTTGTGTGTTGTCTCTCTAAAAGAGTAACCAGAATGAATAGCCACGGCCATAGGTCAGGAAGGATTCCCAACTCTTCCTCTCCCACAATGCAGAACACTGCAAGACCAATCCTAAATTCACCAACAATATAAGAAAATGTAAAATGTTCCCTCTAATTGGTAAGGGAGCAGAAAAAATGTTCATACAATAAAATGTACTGCCTTGTGTGTCAAGTGCTTTAACCACTCGCCCCTCCCCTTTTGTGTCTTCAATAAGAAACAAAAAAAAATCTTTTATGGTGGTTGGTGGTGGTGTTTGTAATACCAAAACAAGCCAACAATCACCTGCTTTAAACCTCTCATTTAAAGTTGATTGTTTAATCTTGCAGCAGTAAATCCAAGACTTTACATGAGATGCAAACCTGATCCTTCTTTAGCCCAAGACACTCCTTTATCATCAACTCATATGCATCAAAAGGCAAAATTTAGCCTGGCACAGCTCTTCTTTTATGATCTTACATGTAAATATTATTTTTCTATCCCCTGAGGCCATTTAGATATTCTGAAGAAATTAGAGATAAAGATGGAGCAATTCTCAGCTCGAGTGATTAAATCAGCTTAATAGAAACCCAGGATCAAGGAAGAGCATTTCTTCCCTAACTCTCTGAGCTCCTGGTGGGCTCAGCTCTGGGGCAGGAATGAGCCACTAACCACATCCTTAATCACAGCTCCTGAGAGATGGCTTGTGTGCTGTCTGCTGCATTGTATAGGGGATGGCTCACAGTTACAAAAGTCCAGACCAGTTTTACCCAAAGTTTATCAGACTAATTCAGATCACACTAATTTAGATCTCACTTCAAAAATAAAAAGAGAATGCACCCCATGTGTGCCATGACTCCACATGATTTTTTTCCCTTTAAGAAAAAAAAAGCATGCTAACAATTCAGCTGGTACAAATTTCACTTAGAGTCTGAAATAACCAGAATGTATTTCAAAATAAATTCCTTACTTCTGCTGTAATTTTCCCCAGACCTGAAGAATAATGAACGGTTTTATATCCCCCACCAGCTCTGTGGCTCCTCAGTGGAATTCTTCCCTCCAGCTTTCCAAGTTCAGTCACTTTCTCAAGATGCAATTTCAAGCTAATAATACTAATAGTTCTGTGCCTAGCATTCCTCTGCAGTCAAGGACCTGGAACAGGATTCACAGGGGAGATGTTTGTTTTGGGTTTGTTGAGGGGTTTTTTGCCTCTTGTGACAAGTGTCATCACAGACTCAGAATTTTCTTAAGTTAGTGAAACTGCTTCTGGAATTTGCTACAATGCTGTCTTTTAAGTCTGTGCACTGGTGATCTGCACCCTTATACACTTTGTGGAGCTCATTACATTAATTGTTTGACCTTTCCTATAATGAAGTGAACATTCTGCTGCTCTCTCTACTGTCTTTCCTGTGTGACCCTTCCAGATCTATAGCAGGATTTTGTTGGGCAAAAAGTTGGCTGACAGGTTGTGCACAAAGGTTTATAGTGAATGGGGTGATATCAGGCCAGCAACTGGTCACTAGTGGGGCTCTGCACAGCTCTATTTAGGGCCAGTGCTCTTCAACATCTTCATAAATTACTTGGATGTAGAATCAAAGGTACACTGAGTAAGTTTGCTGTTGATGCTATTTTGAGAGGAGCTGTTCACTCCCTTGACGGCAGAGTGGCCCCTCAGAGAGACCTT
>VZSR01003809.1:2507728-2519028 GCA_013398615.1 Brachypodius melanocephalos | reverse complement strand
AGGAGACTGAGGGGAGACCTCATTACAACTTCCCTGTGATGGGAAGGGGAGGGGCAGGCACTGAGCTCTTCTCTCTGGGGACCAGTGACAGGACCCAAGGGAATGTCCTGATGTTGTGTCAGGGAAGGTTTAGGTTGGGATGTTAGAACCTCTAGGTTTGGGTGGTTGGGCACTGGAACAGGCTCCCCAGGGAAATGGTCACAGCCCCAAGCCTGAGAGAATTCCATAAGTGTTTGGACAACACTTGCAGGCATAGTGTGTAACTCTTGGAGTGTCCTGATCCGGGCCAGAAGCTGGACTTTGATGATCTTTGTGGGTTCATTCCAACGCAGGATCATAGAATCATTTCATAGAATGGATTGGGTAGGAAGGGACCTTAAAAATCACCTCCTTACAACCCCCCTGCTATGAACAGGGACACCTTCTACCATGTAGCTAAGAAAGGCTGCTCAAAGCCTCATCCAGCCTGGGCTTGAACACACTTCCAGGGCATGGGGCAGCCATAACTTCTCAGGGCAACCTATTCCAGTGCCTCACCACCATCACAGTAAAGAATTTTTTTCCTAATATCTCATGCCAGCCTCCTCTCTTTCAGTTTGAAATCTTTCTAACTTGTCCTGTGACTACTTGACCTTGTCAAAAGTCCCTCTCCTGCTCTCTTGCAGACTCACCTGAGGTACTGCAAGGTGCTGTAAGGTCTTTGCTGTGCCTGCTCCAGGCTGAGCAACCTCAACTCTCTCATCCTGTCTTCAAGGGAGAGGGGCTGCAGCCCCCTGAGCACCTTCCCAGCCCTCCTCTGGTCTCACTCCAAAAGGTCCATGTCTTTATGACGAGACCCTCAGAGCTGGATGCAGCACTCCAGTGGGGTCTCACCAGAGCAGAGCAGAGGTGCAGAATCCCCTCCCAGGATACGATTGCCTTTCTGGATTGCAAGTGTGCATTGTCAGGCCATGTCAATCTTCTTATTCACCAACACATCCAAGTCCTTCTCTCATTAGGAGCTGCTCTGAATACATTCTGTTTGTGCTTGGAATTGCTCTGACCCCAGTGCAGGACCTTCCACAGGGATGTTCTCTGATTAAATAATTCCATGAGCTATCGGGGAGCTTTTCATCAAATGTAGTCCAAGATGGAGAGAGATACAAGGTGGATCCCTGGTAATGGTAGCAGATAACCCTTCCCATATTCTGTCCCATTCACATGTGAAAGGACACGAGGGACCTCTGACAGGCAGCAGCTGCTGCCATAAAGAAGCATGATACAGTGAGTGAAGCTGAAGATGGCTCCTTAAAAACCTGTAAATGTTAAAAACCGATTAATGAATCATGAGTAGAATCACATTTGCAACCATACAAATTTAAATAATGTTGCTATGATTGATGTGAGATTGGAATCTCTTGGCCCGAAAGTCACACTGGGCTTGGTAAAGCAGAGTGTAAGCTCTGTCTTGGAGAAAGGGAGCTGAAACAACCTGGACCATCACCCAAAATACAGACAGGACACTGTGACCAGTGAAAAGTCACATGCTGTGACTGGCAATGCTTTACAAAATGAGTGTGGATGAAATACATGTCTGAACAGAAACAGTAAGAAAACAGGAAGAGAAAAGGAAGAGAACATCATAAATGTTGGAAGCAAAGCCCAGGAGACAAAGGGGCATAAGTAAGAAAAAACTTTATTTTAAAGAAAATTTCTGAGTGGAAACAAACAAACATAAAGCAATAAAATAGAAACATTATTTCCTGTTGGTGGATTCTTACCATACAAGGGAAAACAAGATGTAGTTCCACAATGGATGGATCACAGGAAAGAAACAAGCAGCTCCATCAACCATTCTTCTAATAATCAGGAATTGCAGATGAAGAAAGTGACAGAAAGAACCAGCATTATATACAGGGAGATCTGGTTTTTAAAGCCCAGGAGCTGCAAGGGCAAGAAACAGAAGGTTAAACGTAGGTCAGCTGCAGAGCTGGGGAAGTCCCCAGTGAGCAGAACACGGGCTAGGACTTGAGAAAACTGATAGTACTTCAGATTTATCTTCCACTTCACTGTGCTGCACTTTAGTCCCACTGATGTGAAAGAGAAATCTTTCCTGCCCACCGAAATAAGCAGTGAGGAATAAAGTAATTCAGCACTCTGGAGATACTGGTGTGATTTGCTGCCAGTTAGACAACAACTGAACTCCAAGAAAAAAGGCCAGCTAGGTTTTCCTGTTACCTGGGACTCCTTTGCTTCGATAGAGCCTGAAAACCTCCCACAATTTACAGCTCTTGAGCCCAAATATACTTGCAATGCCAGACCTGAGTGTCACCAGAGCTGGTAGGAGTGTGATCACCTGAGGTGAAACAAGCCCTAGGGTGATGCTGGTGCTAATAGTGCCCAGACTGTGCCTGCATCAAAGGCTTCCAGTAAAAGGCATGCTAATCAATAGAATTTACAACTAAATTATTTGGATAGGTAATAGACAAACTATGTAACTTATTACATAATATATGTAAGTAAATGTTATTTGTGAACTAGGAAGTCCAGCATGAAGGTTAAGTTGACTGTCCAAAGCAGCAGGAAGGTCAACTCCTCTTCTCAGCCACATCCCAGAAGCACCAAGACACACCTGATGTTCCTCACAAGATTGATGGGACCAAGAGTTTCCTTAGTCATCCACAGTTAGCAGACAAAGACATTTCCTCTGCTGTCTCTCCCCAGGGTGGGAGGGAGGAGGCTGGCTGCATCTGCCACAGGGCCTCACAGCAAGCTGCTGATGATGAGAGCTTCAGCAGCCCTTGCTGGCTGTCACCATCCCATCATCAGCAGCCCTGAAACGTCCCCTGTGCCTCTCATCTGACACAGCCCCTCACTGGACACACACCAGCCATCAGAGCCTGCCTGATCCACCACATTCAGCAGCTGCAGCCACACCACCATATCTCACAACCTTTTTAATTAGCAGTAAACTGCAGAAATCAGTGAAAGAAATTAACAAATACAGATCTTCTAGGAGGTTTTAAGCTGCTTACCCTGTTTTCTCTAGTTTTCCTAAGGTTGTCTTCTCACTCAAAAAATTCTGGTATGGACAGAAGAGGGTTTCCCAGTCTGCTTTGCTTGTAAAAGCACAGCACCTCAGGCAGGTAGGTGGACTTTTTCTTTATATAAGTGCATAGGTTGTTCCTGGCATGAAGCAAATTAAAGACAGAGGCATGTGTTAAAACAATTGCTCTGCAGAATTCTTCAAATTAAATAGTGTCCTTGTTAAAATATTTATAGGAGAATAATTTTTTCAGATAAGACAGCTAAATAGTCACATTAAATGCTTCCATACCTCCAGTTTAGAGATAGGGTGTTTAAGAATAAAATTTAAAAATCTCCCAAACTGAAAATGCTGTACCAACAAGAAAGCCCAGTCTCAATGTAGAGGCTTATCTCTCTAAGAATCCTTGTCAGACTAACCTTAGACTTTACACACAAAAAAATCCTTCTCTGGCTAAAGAAAATAATTGAAAACTTGTGAATAGAAAGCAGTTTTTTTTCAGCAAGTCAGGCAAAGGAGGCTTATCTAAATGTAAAGCTAGGTGTAATCCTCCCAATGGAATCACTGGAATATTCTTAATATATGAAATATTTTAGATTTTAAACTCTATACCTCACAACCTCACTGTATTGCATTTGTAGACTATCAGACCACCAGGCTTCCCATCATTTTTCCTGATACTTTTTGTTCTGTTTCAAGACTTTCTGTTGGAAAACGTCAGAATCCAAACCCAATACAGCTGTAGTAGCTAAACAGCTGCCTCTCTTTTGAGATGAATGGTGCAGCTTTATCCTCAAGTGCACTCAGTGCTGACTGATGTGAGACACTTCCCAGGTGATCACATCCAACCTCCCATCTCTCAGCAACTTTATCACTGGGAGACGAGGGCATTAGCTATGGGAATGGGCTGCAGGGACTGCGATAGCCTTTACCTGATGGCCTGAAGATATTCCCTTTTCTTTTTCTTGCTGAAAAAAGATATGCCCAGCCATGACCACTGCTACGAGCTCTGGCAAATGGCTCTGCTTTTGCTTTCACGGAGAGAAGCCCACGCAGCTCTTCCCAAAACTTTGTATTGCCTTGGTGCTCCTGGTCTTGGCTGGCTTCTTCAGCCCAAGCAGCTGGTTAGAGACTCCATCAGGAGAGCAGAAACACCTCCTGTTCCCTTACAATGGCAAAACCAGCCTCCTGTGACCTTGGGGCAGGCTTGGAGGAGGTGAAATCCATGGCCTTGTCTGCCAAGCTTGCAGGTGAGTTTGCAAAGCATGAACACTTAGCAGGATAAGGCAAGGTCTGTTGAAGGCTTGCCTAAGCAGTTCACAGGTATGCAAACACAAAATATTGGCGTTTCCTTTGTTTTCATTTCTTAGGCTACTCAATGTAGTCCCTCCTTTTGGTAACAGCAATTCTTGGTGGTGTTTTCCCCATTACAGTTGTTGATGCCAGTAATTTCATTATATGTATCTTATTGCAATACAGCACACTGCTTCAGTTCTTGTACAATGGTCAGCACTTTCAGGAATTGTGTCAATCCCAGAAGAGTCTGATCCTGCTCTTATCCCAGGTAATGACAGAACTTTTCCATGAAACCCATACACGATAACTATCCATTTAATCTCACTCCTCAGAAGGCAGGAGAAACATGAAAATAGTATGAAAATAGCAAGTGGCAGGAGGCAGGCTGGGGAGGGGTGTTGTGCTGACTCAGCAGCAGCCAGTTCTTGAGAGCAGCCCCAGCATTTAGACTGCTCACAGCCCCAAAACACGGTGCTGGCAGCCAGGATCCACGGCATGGTGGGGCTTGCCCTCCCCTCCCATTTCCAGCATTCCTCCCATTTCCAGCATCCCTCCCATTCCCCATCCAATTTCCCAAACTGATCTGCTGTCCAGCACCTGCTGCTGGGGATATGGGTTTATTAAGGCAGATCTCACTGTGATACATGGCATTCACTGCTCTACCCAGCACCATGAACCAAAATTTCCTTTAGCCATTCTTCCCTCCCTGGCTCAGCCTGGCCTTCTCAACTGGAGAATTCCCCTCAAGAGAAAAACAAGCTGTGCATTGCAGGGAACTCAATTATGACACCAGAGCTGAGATCTGGGCACTAAGGCTGCTAGAGTGAGTTTGCTAGTGAATTTCCCAGATACTTTTCTTTTGGGAAAATTAGCTGGAGAGACACTGGAAAATTCACAAGCACCTCATACACTTCTAAGTAAGTGTAAACACCTGGGGATGTTCACTGATAAGTTTAACAGCTTCTGTAGGAAGTCACTAGCTGCTCAAACATGTAATTATGTGTTAACAAGCTTAACTGGGCAAAAAATAACAACGATACAATAATTACAGTATGGGATGCTTTTCTTCCTTGTTTCCCCGCAGATTGAGGCAGCTGATATACATTTACTTGTCCAAGTTAAAAAAAAAATATAAAGTGACCTTCTAGGAGCCCTTCAGCAGCTTGACAATTGTGTTTTTCGAGCTCTTTCAACATTTAGATGGACTCAAGAGAAACATTATTTCCTGACCACGGGAGTGTGGAGCAAGCTATGGCTTCTCACATAACCTGTTTCCTTAGGCTCTTGAAATTCATACTGCACCAGCAGTGCTTTTCCCCCATGACAATTCAAAGCCTAGAGAGCTTTGGATTTTACCCTATTTAAAAATAAATACATGCTAATTATAGGACAAAAGTAAAAAATCTCCATTCTACTGTGCTGTGCAATTCTGCTGCTTGGCATGGGCAGAGGGTTCAATGCACCTTTGCTGCGAGAAATGGGGAGGGCTGAAAAGGAAAAATCAATGCCATTTCTTGTTCAATTAAGTTCATTGTGATTCAGAACCACCTCCTCACACTGCAGAGCCTGCAAGAGATCAGTGCTGCAATCACTACCTTTTAACAGCTTGCTTTCCCCGTCTGGACTGCACAAGTCACTCACTGGCAGGGCATCACACTCTGAGAGAAAGAAAAAATGGGGGGAAAAACCCATCCTTACGGGGCCCCTCTGAAATACATTGTTGTGGATCACAGGTCTTCCGGTGGGCATTTCACAGATTGGGAGAGAGGACAGTTTCCTCAATGAGTCATTTTATTTAGGTGTCAGAACTACTGCTGTCTTTTTACCCTTCAGCAGAAAGTTTGCTCTCCTTGTTGCCTGCATGAGAAATATCTGCAATACCTGTCCTGCTGCTTGGTCTCGCTCGGGCTGAGCAGTGTGATGGTCTGGCTCAAAGACTTTTGGAAGTCAACAGAAAGATTCTGAGGATTCTGTTGGACCTCAGGTCAGCCCAGGAATCAGGTGCTATCAAGAGGTCATGACAAAGGATTTTTAGGGGCCCGCCCACCCTCTCCTCTACTTTCATTATTCTGAGAGAACTGGGAAAAAAAAAAATCTGTGCCGTAGAATGGGTAACTTGGAGAGTTTCTAATCCCAAGCCCCAGCCTGCTGAGGATGCCAAGGTCTACCATGGTGCAGCGTGCCCCCTCAATGCCAGCACCAGCACCCCACAGGCCTGCTCAGCATCTCCCGAAAGAGGAGACCAAGATGCTTGTGAGCATGTCTCACTCTAGTGACAGGACAGACAAACTACAACAGCCTGCCTCTTCCCAACCTGCCTTTGATGGCTACTGCCTGCTCCCAGCTGGAGGGGCTCGTCCAAGGCCCTTGGGGCTCAGTCCCCAAATTATCAGGGTGTAGCAGAGCGACCAGTTCATTACAAAACCCAAAGATGAGAATGATCAGAGATGGCAAAAGCAAAGAACAACATGAGAAAGAGAAGTAACTCCTTGATGTTACCAGGCAGAGGCCTTAGGTGCTCACAAAGATGGTTTTAGATCCTGGATGCATTTAAGCTAATGGCAATGGATAAGTGATGCATGAAACACCTTAGTCCACAGCCATCCACATCCCTTTCCAGCTTCTTCATTGCACTGCTACATCATGCTCAGGAGCAAGACAAGTCCTCAAGGAGGCTGCTGGCTGTCTGGTGCTCTTATCCACTTAAGAACAGCAGCCGTGGACTGCTCTTGACTTTTCCAGCTGCAATCACCTGTATGGCAGCTGACACATGACAGTGATATTTGAGCTAATTGTGCCAACTGGGGCATGCACAGAATAAATGGGGTCCAAATGCAGGTTCTGAAGAAGAATGCTTTTTAATGAATGTATACTTCTCTGCTCAAGTCATGCCTTCATGAAATCAGTTTGCAGTTCACATCAGGAAGAAGCTTTCAACTCGAATTCGCAGGACTTGTCTCAGAACCTTTCCCAGTCTCCAGTGTCCTAAATAGGTTCCTGAAGTTAATAGTAGAGAAGGGGGATGAAGTAGTTGCCTGTTCTCAGCACCTTTGCAAATCAGACTGCTGATGCATGTACTGATCCATAATGTGTTTCCTTGTCACAGAGCCCTTTCCACCTTTGCATACATTCTTCCTCACAGATTTCACCCTCCCTAGGAAAGTGAGATCTCGCTTGAAGTTCTTGCAATGCCCGTGTGAGTGGCTGAACATCTGTCCTAGCAATGTTCTCATCAGCCCACAATTAATTAACACATTGGTTTCCTGCTCCCTAAAGCCCCAAGTTTGCCTGAAATTTTGGTTTCCATGACTAAGGACTGATGAAGAAAAATGTGGAAGCAATATCTTCCTATGATAGCAGGAAATCTGATAGGGTTGGTTCTTTAAATATATGTTTATGGGTTTTTTTCTAGAACAAATCATATTGACTGTTACAAAGAAAACTCAGAGTGGTATTTCAGTTATTGAAGTCCTACTGTAACTGAAGGTTAATAGCTGCTGTGGCACTAGATACTCTATAAATCAATGGCAGAAACACATGAATCAGAATATCACCCCACTGAGGTACATCCCATCTCGCTGTGGTCAATAGAAGTTGTTCTGCCAATGTCCATGGAAGCAGGAAATGTTCACGTGTCAGCAAATTTTAATACTAGTTATTGATAGATATTGAGGATATAGGCTTTATGTACCCCGTTTTTGTTCTGGCAATGGCGTTGTTTACTCCGGAACTGAAGTTTGGTTCCAAACCAAGATCCAGAATTTGGTCATTTGCATTTGCAACCAGAGAAGCTGAAATTATCTTAATGCCATGGAACTATATTCAAGGTTATTACCAGGCACTCAGGATGGCAAGTATCTGCGCCAAGGTGCCTGTTAAGGATGCCAGAGAGTGAACAACAGCTCTGGCGTGTTACCTACAGCCCATCACAAACCTTGTGGTTCCTTACATAGTGTGGATTTCACCATAAGGAAGCAGTCACCGGAACAACCTCCAAAAGGATGGGCTGGACTCCCCAGCATTGGAGGTTTCCAAGACATGACTGGACAGGGTGCTAGATAATCTCATCTAGATTCTCTTTTCCATCTAAGGCTGGACCAGGTGATCTCTGGAGGTCCCTTCCAAACTGAGTTGTACCATTGTTCCATGTTCTATGACAACAGTAATTCTGGTTGCCAGGAAATCCACCCATACAGGCCTTTCACAGCCATTTTCCAAGCCCGTATACTTCCCTCTAGCCTATAATCAAAAAATCATTACACTTGCCATCAAAGTGAAAAAACCCCAAAGATTGGCTGCAGGCTTCTGCTTCTCGGAGGAAAATTTCAGTGGTAAAATGCCAAGAGCTGATACTGCTTTTCTTCTGAGACTGCTTTACTGAAACCACCCCACTCTTTTGAAACATCCACAGGCACCTTAAGCAAATCATGTGTTGCAAACATAATTGTAGTGGGTGTGAACTCCATCTGGCTGGGGAAGCGCAGGCTGGCATACCTCCCCTCAGCTCGCCTGGGCTCAGCAGCAGAGCCAGTGCCACAATCCAACAGAAAGGGGTCATGCTCACAGGCAGCATTGTGAGTGCATGCACAGGCACCCTCCTAAAAATACATCCCAGAGGAGTGCAGTTAAATGCAAACACTGCTTTTTCTGTAATAGATAGCTCTTTCCTCGCTGGATTGGCTGGCACGAGCTGATCGTGGTCAAGTGATGCCTTGGTTTTTGGAGACTGCTTTTTAAAAGAAAAAAACTACTGAAGAATGAACACAGAGACTGAGCTTTTCAAATTAACATAGAGGAGTCTGGCATTCTGGTATTCCCCTTTGAAAATCACAGAAGCTGGGCCTGAAGTTTCCATTATTCTAATCTCTTTCTAAGTTTATATCAGACCATTTTTTTAATGCTTCAAATAGGTTACAAATACCTTAAACAGCATTTTTCTTTTTTTTTTAAAGATTTGATATCAAACAATAATGTCCCTTTTACATCCACTCAGCCATATACCTTTTTCTTTTCCAATTTTCTATTTGAAACCAGAGCAAAAGTTTACATTTCAGAAATATATTTTCACAAGTATGAAACGACAATGATTTTTGTGGTGAATGGTAAGTGCCATTTTAGTACTAATTTTTAGAGAGATGTGGGGCAGATTCTGGTGCATAACTTTAATTTTTTATGCTTAGCTAAAGTCAGACACATCCAGTCAGTAATGAAGCCAGGTGTCTAATGAACAAGACCACCCAAAAACCCCTTCAGAAGTCTGACTGTTAGCGAAAGGTATTTCTTTAATCCTGTCTGTCACATTTTCAGTGTGTTCTCATCATTTTCCTGCTTAAATATAATCTTGGAGGATCATACTTCGAACAGCTATTCATTTATCAGCTAGGTTTGATACTTGCATGTACTTTTCTGTCTGGCCACCTTGCCCTAGGGAAGGCAGCAGCTGAGGACTGGGAGCTGCAGCAGGAGCAAGGACAGCCACCTCTGCAGGACTGTAAGGCTGTCAGTCAGTCCATCCCTCCTTGGGATGAAGACCAGCAAGGCAGGAGGGTGAGGAGGCACAAGTCACCCGCTCCTGTTTCCTGACCTCCAGGTCTCTGGCTGACGGTGAGGGAGAGAAAAAGCCAGCGGTCACCTCCTGGTAGAGGCAGTGCTACTGCAGGATGAGCTAACAGCGAATACATTGCCCAGCACCCATGGGAGGGACTTTTTAAATATCACCGTGATCACTGGACCCTCCCCTTCAACCTGAGACGACGCTTAGAATAAATCAGTCTCTGACTGACAGCACCAAAGATTTAGTCTTTATCCCTATTACTAGCCTGAAAACATGAAATAAAAAGCCCATGGTGTGAGCTGTTCGAAGAGGTATTTTGCATTTTTAAAAAGGGATGAAGGGAAAAAGAATTTGTGGGGATACAGACAGCTTTGCTGAGGAAAGCATCTCTCTGTTACCTTGAGCCGGCTGCCTCTTTTGAATTTCAGCCATGACAGTCAGCAAGCCAAAAACTAAATGAGAAAACACATCCTCTAAACGTGGTGGGTCCCCTTGTGGTAGATGATTTCGATGGAGCTAAGCTGGAATCAAATCATCTGCCCGGCACAGCGCTATGTGCCTGGCAGCAGCAGCACAGAGCTGCCCACCCAAATATCCACGCAGCCCCCCGGGCACAGGGAGCAGCCCACGCGTGCCCGTCGCTCTCTCTGGCAGAGCTATATCTGTCCAGCAGCCGTGGGCTCTGTCCGTCTGCCTCTGCCACGGCACGACACGGCAGCCAACCCCAACAAGTGGAGCATGAGGCTGCTGCTGCTGCTGCCAGGGTGGAGAGCTTTTTCTTAAAAACAAGGGCAAAGTCGTGCTGATGAGCAAATTGTCCTAACAGGAACTGAGCAGGGCACTGTCAGATGTTCCTGTCCTTAATCACAGACTGATGTCTCTTGGAGATGGGCTGATATTCAAGCACCTTCTAAAACATGACACCTTCTAATACCAGGTTGGGAGAAAAACATAAAGAAAAAAAAGGGCAGTCTTATAAACAACTGTCCCCACTTCATCCTGCTCCCCGGCTCCAATAGAGCTGAGAGTGCTGCTATTTGAGATGGGCAGAAACCGCTGGCTTTTGTTCAGAATCTATAGTGCAGTGGGCCCCTTCCTGGGGCAGGGAAGGTGGTAAGACTGGAGTCAGGCTTGAATTTCAGACAGATCTGGACTGCCCCAAAAGTCAAGAACATTTAGAGGAATTTGGCCAGACCCTTTTCTCCTCTGTAATTGATGCCTCTAGCTGTGAGATCTCTTTTTGTTGTTGCTTGGCCAGAAATCTCCTAGAAATGCCTGTTCTTATGAGATTTGTGGCCAGATTGCCAGAGGCTACAGTCATTTCGGCAGTGATGGACATATCAAAAGCCAGATATTAAACTCTTCCTGATTGTGCATTGGAAACTGCCCCAAAATTCATTCCAAAGC
Source organism: Brachypodius melanocephalos (assembly GCA_013398615.1). Taxonomy (NCBI): domain Eukaryota; kingdom Metazoa; phylum Chordata; class Aves; order Passeriformes; family Pycnonotidae; genus Brachypodius; species Brachypodius melanocephalos. The sequence goes on along the minus strand of VZSR01003809.1, from coordinate 2,507,746 downwards.
AGATTTGCAGAGTGTAAT
>VZSR01003809.1:2422603-2499681 GCA_013398615.1 Brachypodius melanocephalos | reverse complement strand
AAAAAAACAACCGAAAAAATAGCTGGAAATTTTCCTGGGAAAGAGATTCTCTTCGCTGCCTATAGAGCCCTGGCCACTGATCAGGGGTCCCTCTCGCTGCCCTGCTGCGGGTAGGTGCGAGGCGCCCACAAGAGGAAGATGCTCCTTCTTCCTTCTCCTACCCTTCCTGCTTCTCCTACTCTTCCTCCTTGACCTTTTCCTGCAGTAAGGGTCTTTTCCCTCCCCGGGGAATGCCCCCCTAGAGGGAGGGATTCCATACACCGCACCCGGAAAGGCGCCTTTCCCACCCCCGTCTGCCCGCTCCCACCGGTGACGGGAAATCCCCGGGACGAGCCCGCAGGGTCCTGGGCTGGCACCTGACAGCGAGGGGGGCACGTCTGCTCCTCCCGCCAGGCAAAGACCCCTCCTCCAGACACCCACCAGAGCAATTTTTGCAGCAGCCTGACCGGGCTGGTGCCGAAGGCGGGGTTGGGGGTGGGGGGGACCCCCGACACCTCAGCCAGCGACTCCTCCCCGCCGGCCCAGCCTCCCTTTTAGGCATGCCCGGCTCGGCTCGGCCCCGCCGGCGGGAGGAGGGGGCGGTGGGCCCGAGGGGCGGCCTCCTCCCATGGAAGGTGGGTGCGTGCCTGTTTTGACGCCGGCTGCTCTCCCCTCCTGCAGGTACTGGGATGATTTCCACGCCTGCACCCTCACAGCGCTCACCGATTGCCAGGAAGGAGCGACAGACCTCTGGGAGAAATTGAGACGGGAATCCAAAAACCTCGATTTCCAAGGCAGCTTATTTGAACTGTGCGGAGGCGGCAGCGGCGCGGCCCCATCCCTCCTCTCGCCGGCCTTGCCCCTGCTCCTGGCGGCTCTGTGGGCCGCCCTAGTGACCTGGCTGCCTTTCTAGGGGGAAAGCACACTCACACCCACACCCTCTCCATGTGCTGGATCTATAGAGGAAGTGTCCATCCGTTTCTTTGGGGACGTTGTGCTTTTCTGTGGTTGATGATGATGATGATGGTGGTGGTGGTGGCTGATGATGGTGAAACACCCATGTAGGACTGTGGAAGCGTTCTCCTTTTTTTTTTTTCTTTTTTCCTTTTTTTTTTTTTTTTTTTTTTTGGTGTTTTATTTGCCAAATCTTACCAAACAGGCAGCGGCGCGCAGCCCAAATCGGACCTCAGCTTTACTATCGCTTCGAATCAAAAATAGAGAAAAAAAAATATAAAGAAACAAACTCGAGCCCTCGTTGTGCAAACGCAATCTCAGGAACGGCTCTGGGCCACCTACTGCTAAGGCTGTAACCGGCCGGGTACCTCCCGGCGAGCCACGGGCTCCGCTAAAAATGTGGCAGTGTGCGAGGCGAGAACAAAAACCGCAGACAGGAAAAGGCACTGGCGAGAAATCCAAGGTAGATGTCCACGTGTGAAGCATATGGTGAATAATTCACAATCTCTCATCTTTCCTCCACAGTCGCTTGTTTTCTTTTTTTGGCCATCCCACTGGAAAAAAATTAAAAAATAAGTAAAAAAGAACAATTTTCCTCGAGGGGAAAAGAGAGCGAGAGAGGGAGAGAAAGAGAGGGAAACGAACAGCTAAGGAAGGAAGGAGCAAGAGAAAGAAAGACGTATCTAAATGCCCGGAGGAATGAAGGAATGCTGCTAACATCTCTGAGAGTTTACCTTTACTTGCTGTTCGCAGGCATCTTTCCGAATTCACTGCCTTTAATTTTTTTCCTCCTCTTTGTTTTAGATGTTACACATAACAGTAAAATATCTGAATATCCAACCGTAGAGATCACAAAAAGGGGGCTTAAATGTAAACCTAAAGAAAAAAAAAAACAACAGCAAAATGATTTTGAAAAAAAAAGAGTTTTGATTTTAAAAGAGAAGAAAAATGTAATTTAAACAAAAGTTTATTATAAAGTCAATTCAGCAAAAAAATAACAAAAAAAGATTTGCTACAAAGTATAGACAGAAATATAAAATAAAAATTATTGTTTGAAATGAGGGTGTCGTCCTTTTTATAAAATATGCCTAGAGTATCTTGGAAAAGACAGGGCATTTAAGGCAAGGAAGTCTAAATCTTGAACCCATCCCTTGACGAACACGACAATTGCAGTTCAAACAAGGACAGGGCTCCCGAATCGCTTAGTCGAAGCCTTTCTCTCTCTCTCTCTTCATTTTTTTTTTTCTTATTTCCTTCCTTTTTTTTTTCTCCTTCAAAATATGCTGTAAGTCCTCCCACCCTGCTCCTCCTCCTCCCGAAGCCGCGAACCGCAGCAGCCCCGCTTCCCGGCCGCCCGGGGCTGGCGCAGGGAGCTCCGCGCAGCGGCGGGGGTGGGCGCGGAGAGGGGCCGAGCCCCGGCGGAGGGAAGGCAGCAACCACCATTAAGGAGGAGGCTGTGGAACCGGAGCCGGGGCGCAGAGCAGTCCTTTCATAATTAATAAGGCAGCTCAACCGAAGGAGCGAGGGAAAGGGGGGACGGGGTATTGATTTCGCAGCAGAAGCTGCTCTAACCTCGGCTATTTATAGACGCCTGATGCCTTTATAAAGAAATACACATCAAAGAGTAAACACGTCCTTTTTACTTATAAGAGGAGAGCCCAGCTGGCGATCGGGGGTGGGTGGGTGGGTGAGTGGGTGATGGGCAGGTAGGGACCACGAATTGGTGCGAAGTGATTTGTTCCGCTGGGGAGTCGTTGCCTGCGCGATAGCTCTCCTTTGCCAATGTGTAGGGTGGCAGAGTCTCTCCTTCGCCCCCTCTCCCTGTTCCCTCCTTTCCCGAGGTCCGCAATGTAATGTGTAAGCAATAGCAAATGTAACAGTTCATAAATCAAACAGTGGGTCGCAAGCCAATCTGCATTTCCCAAACGGATTGAATCCCAGCAACGAATGTGCTCAGGAACTGGAGCCAGGCGCCTTTACCACTGGAAGCAATGTTGATTTTTTAATGATAAAATACATTATGCGTGTGTTGGGGGAGGCTTTGCAGAGCTCAGCCTCGCTTCGGCAGACACAGGTCTGCTCGAATTTCGAGTTTTACTTTGGCCTCCCTCTAGACTCAATCCCCACCACCACCAAAGAAAAAGGAAAACCCTGGAGAGCAGAGCTTTGTTTAAATGGTTTGGGTTATTTTCCCTCCCCACAGAGGATCTAGACCTAAATTGATTTTTCTGTGCACATCTCTGTATTCATGAGGTCAGGCGCTGCTGTTACGGTTTCCTGTAGCACGAAATGCCAGATGCCGAGGAGAGAGGGGAGAGGGAGCCCTTGCTGGGGTGCGAGGGGCTCCGCAGCCTGCTGCCAGAGCCGGCTGGGCCCCGGGGACCCCCCGCCGGCGGCCGGCAAAGCGCCCCGCTCCGCCCCGGGGTGCCCGGGCTCCGGTCCCGCCGGCTGCCGGCATCTCCCGGGCGCACTCCCGCCGCCGCCCCCGCCTTCCCGGCTGCTGGACGGTGCCCGTCCGTCAGAGGACGATGGAAGGGAGCCTACCAGCTTTCCCTCACCCCATAGAAAAAAGCTGAAACGCCCTAATAAGGGGGCGATTTCCAGTTCATTCGCGGACTCGAGTTATCTTCGTGTGAAGTTCAATTACTAATTAATAATCTGTCCGTAATTAGCACATCCCCCAATTAACCCTCCGTTGAGGAGAACAATAAACAGTGGCAAACAAGTGAAAAACAGCCGAGCGGGTGAGGAGGGTGCCCGGTGGTGGTTCCGGGGCCCTTTCCTCCCCTCTCTTTGGGGCCAATAATGGTCGCACATCCCCGGAGCACAGGCCGGCCACGGGCCGGCCGAACTAGCCGGGCTGCACTAACCTGCGTTGCACCCCGGGATTTCCCGCACAGGCGGCAGGGACGGCAGCAAACCCCGCTCCTGCCAGCTCAGCTCCCCCTGGACAAACTGGCAAGCCAGGCTCTTCCCGCCGGCAGCTCCATGTTTTCTTCGGGGAGCACGAGCAACCAACAAACTCTCCCTTCCCTTCCGCCCGTTCAGTTTATGAGAGCCCCTCAATGCGCAAGGCGTTGGTTGTTCCCTTTTCTGCCCCTTTCAAGGGCCATTTCTGAAGCCTGAGCGCAATGGTCGATTTTATGTATTTAATTTCCTCGACCACAGGGATGGATGGTTGCTCTGCCTTGCCATGTTGTGTGGCCAAGGAAACAGGAGCCCTCCGCCAAGTCCCAGGAAAGGGACTGAGTGTACCGGGCTTGCCTCCTGCCGCCTTGCACCTGTAGGGTTTGTAAAGGCTGCGGGAAAGGCTGGGCTGTCTCTTGCCAGGCTGGTTCCACTGCCCCAGGCAGCGGCTGCTGTAGCAAGAGCTGGAAGAGGTTCAAGCCTCTATCATCTCCTCTTAACTCCAGGGCAAACGTGAGCTGGTGAACTGGAGAGGGGGAAAACGCAACAGAAAAGCGTTTAAACCTCGACAGTGACTAGAGCAAAATTATCCCGTGCTTAAACGAAAGTACACACACACGCACGCATAAAGGAAAAAAAAAAAGGAGGGAAAAAAAAAAAAAAGCTTAAATGCAGATCAACGGGGGGAAAAAAAACCGCAGCTGAAACAAAAGACAAGTCAGTGCATTTCTAGCTGGCTGGATAATCAGGGAGAGTTGCAGCCATTGCGGCTGTCTGCCCTAATTCCTATCGCCAGCTCCGACTGAGCAACCGCAGCCCCGCAGTCCCCGGAGGGCTGCAGAGCGCTGGCTCCTTCCTCCCCGGCAGCGCTGGATGCACCCGTGCCTGGCCTGCGGCTGCTCTCCTGCTGCCTCCCTCCCCCTTTTAGCAGCCTGGCTGAGCCCTGCAGGGAGGGCTGCACCTTGCCCCGGCTCGGGCTGCCCTTCGACGCGGAGACACCCGGCCAGCACTGAGCTGAGGTGGTGGCAGTCGATTATTTTTGCTTTAAGGAAAGGAAAAAAAAAAAAGAAAAAAAAAGAAAAAAAAAGGCCTTTCCCCATCTGGTCAAAGCCTGTAACAGGGAGATGGAGTGGGCCTGTGCTGGGAGCAAAAGCTTGAGCCAGGACATATAAAAGTGAGGAAAAATCTATCTAAGTCGTAGTGGGAGCAAACTGGTTGGAGCTTATGGAGGGAGCAGAGAGGCATGGTATGAAAGTAAGGTGCAGTATCCACTTCTGACAGGACTTTCTGGTGGCTATATCTACACCTCAGAGGAAGCAGCTAGTTACTGTTGGTCCTTGGCTCATTTGCACAGTCTAGAGATGAATGGATCAGTGGCTCTTCCAGCCCTCTTCCTCTCCAGGGTCCTTTTAAAATCTGTGCAGTGGCTGTCCTGCCCAGTGAAACCCAGTAAGTTCTGTGAAGGGCTGACAACCTAAGGAGAGAGAGAACAGTTCAGCCTTTCTATTCATCAAGCTGATTCATTAATGATTAGTGCCATTAGGTGGACTACAGTAGTGCCTGAGGGCCCCAATTAAAGGAAAAGTGAGCTTGTTAAATCCAGAAAGCCAGATTCTCCCTCTGATACTCCTGCCTGATGCAGAGGTGGTGCCTCCGGGGCGGGCAGCAGGAATAGCCCCGGTTTCCTCTGTGAGCAGCCTCTGTGCCTTCCCCACTCTCTCCTCCACCTTTTCCCTCTCCCCTGCCTCAGTTGCAGATGCTGCTTACAGGGTGCTGCAGAGCAAGGCTATTGCAGGAGCTGGCTGGCAGGACTTTGCAGGGGGAGGTGTCAAACCAGCTTATTCTTCCGAGCCACTTCATTCTTCACCACCAGTGGGTTTGGGTGGGCTTTTTTTAGTTTAGGTTTGGGGTCTTTTTTTGGGCAGGGTTGAGAGCAGGCAAAGTGGTGGGGATTGCAGAGGAGTCTGTTACGAAATCAGATGTGATTTTAGAAGTCTGAAAGAGTTTCTTTAGGCTAAAGGCAGCTGAAGATCAATTGCACTGTTGGCAAATGTGCTTCCAGCTGGCTGGTGCCTCTGTTGAGGGATAGTTTCAACCCAGGGCCCATTGCAATGCTAGGGAGGGGCTTTCATTTGCTTTGGGCTAAGGACCTTCCGCTGCCCAGTTCCACCAGTGAGAAGAGAAACTGGAGATGATGTGGGAGAGTGACAACAGCATTATTACTGGTGAGTTACTGGCTGTTCCTTTCACCTCAAATCCCCATGGTGGGTCTGTGTTTGAAGATTTTGCTCAAAGCCCCACGCTCCTGAACTATGGGTTTGCTAACAAACGGGCAGACTGTGCTGGCACAGACTGTGCCTTTCAGGAGGTACTGAAGAAATAGATTTAAATGGACCAAATTCTCAGAAACCCAGCCTGTGGCTTGTGTCTTAGCTTTTTAGGCTGTATTGTTTGTTTTATTTTGTTTCTTTGTTTGCTTATCTCCAAAGCTGATATGAAGAAAAGATGGAAACAGCCTCCTGAAGGTCAAGGTGAGACTGACCAACACCTGAGTGCTGGTATTCACCAGCAGTAATAAATCCCTGCTCACAGGTGCTGGAAGTCTCTTCAGAGAAACAACATTGCTGCAGGGAACAAACAACTAGTCCTGGCCTTCTTTACACCTCCATTCTCTGGGAAAATTATCCCCTGAAGTCAATGTGCATTCTGCCTAGGTAAGGATTTTGAATGCTCAGTTTTACCTCAGACAGGAATGTTATCCCAAGATGAACTCCAGGTTCATGCCACTGAAATACAAAGAGCTTTGTTTGTGCATTGTGCTTTGCACCTGCAGATTTCTTGCCCATGATATCAATTTATTAAGGACTGTGAAAAACTTGCTAGATCTCTCAAGCATCTCTCAAAGATCAAAGCTGCAGGGCACCTTTTTTTTTTTTTTTTTTTTTTTTTTTTTTTTTTTTTTTTTTTTTTTTTTTTTTTTGCCAGGAAGCAGCCTCAAGAGTGGATGGGCAGTGCATCCTTTAATAACACTTTGATAGCACCAATTTCTTTAACACTTTGGAAGGTACTGGATATTCAAACTGATGCCCCCCCCCAGGCAGCAAACAAAAAGACTCAAACTCTCAGTCAACTAAAGTAAAAAACCAAGTGACCAACCAAAGAACCACTGGTAACCATAAGAAAGAAGCAATCACCGATAGTTGTTTTAACCAGATTTATCCTGCCTTAAGCCACTTATTTTGCTGCAGGCACTGTCAGTAAGTTTCCTTCATATGCAGCTATGCACATGGTCTAATTCTGCCAAATGCACCTCTTCAGGAGTCAAACCATGTGTCTAGTATAGTCTCTCTTTGTCAGGGCTTCTAATAGTAGTACCTCTGACAATAGTAGCACCTTAAGTACAAGAAGTTTTACAGTAAATGGTCAGTTTAGTATTTATGCTTCTTTTAATACATTTTGACTGGGTAGTGTAAGCGGTCTTATCCATTCCTGTGCTCCCCTGGGGCACTTTCAATTTTCCAGTCCTCTGGCACAAGCTCCCTTTTGCGAAGGAATGGTTCCCGTAAAGGCACTGCCTCATTTTGTTTCCCATATTCCAAGAAATCCTTAAATTATGTTGTCAGATGAAAAATCCAGAACACATTTTGTTAGCATGGAACATTGGTCACATTAGTTTTGCAACGCCTCATTGAAGGATCCAATATGTCAGAAAATTGTTCTAAGCTTTGCTTTTTATTGAGGCTTAATAGGTGCCCTTGTCCCTTTTACTAGACCCGTGATGCAAGGCTTGTTTTTTTTCTGTTGCCAAGACATTTCACTTGATCTCCTTCACCTTTACTCCTAGTGCCCATTAAATGGGAGTAGCACTTTCAGATCTTTGAAGAAATGCTACACGTAGAGAAAGGCTTCATTAATTAGAAAAAAATTATTTTATCTTTTAGCTTCCATCAGAAGAAAAATGCCCGGATTGAAAGGACAACAACAAACAATAGGTAAAGGATGTTCCCCTGTTGCTTCACAGATCTGTTATGTAACAGAAAACATTCAGCCCTGGGTGCAGGAGAGTTGTGGTTCACGTCACTCTCTGAAGAAGCCCCAATCTTAAGAAGGTTGTAGCAGCCCAGCCCCATGCAGATGCTGCTCTGCAGGCATTTCAGCCCATGCCCTCAGCTAGACTGTCGAGGGCAGGTTGCAATACCTGTCCTTCTTGCAAAATCCCAGTCCATTTTTAGCCGTGTCACTCACTGCTCACGAGCCCCATTTTACTGTGCATCAAAAGTTCATTTAATTACCTTCCCTCCATTTTCTTTAGGTGTTGGTGATTTGCACTCTCTCCACCTAAATCAGACGTCTGGCACATCAATACTTGGAAGGCTTAAGAGAAGAAGAAAACATCAATATTTCACTGAACACAAAAAGTTGCACAACTCTCCAACCTTCATTTTAATGTCAGCTGTGGTTAGTTCGTCGTTTTTCTTTTTTTTTTCCCTGTAAGATGAGTGATTTCCACTTCTTTTTGAATCCCACCCATGCAAATAGCTTGTTTTTCTCCCTAGCAAGTGTTAACAAGGATCTGCGAGGATTTTGTTCAGGCTGAGTAGTCAGGCAGTCCTGGCGTGGCTGACTTCTAGGAAAAGCCGCCGCAGGAACAAACGAGAGGCAGCCCACGCAGCAGGCACAGCTTTTGCTGGTCCTCAGCTCATGTTCCAGCTCACATTCATGGTAAATGAACCACTGTCAGCAGCTGCAAGGCAGAGCAACGCCGGCAGGACAGACCCCGACGGGCTGGATGCTCCACCATGGAGCCTCCCTCGGAAACCATGGCCCATCCTAAGGCAGCCTCACCCTCCTCGGCAGAGCTGTGCCGGCCCACGGCAATTCAGGACTTGCTCTGCTCACTTTAGCCCGTGCTATTCCGTCCTTTGTGTGAACCACATCATGCAAATGGGGGCACCGGAGTCACAGGGAAGTCGAGTTCCACACGAGTACCGGCATGAGAAGGAGCAGCAATTAGCTCTAAATTCACTCTACCAGCCTGTCATTTCTGAGCTCTCCCCTGCTGCTCTGCAACTGGAAGCCTTGCGCTCTAGGAGAAGGGGAGAAGAACATTTTGCTCATGCTCATATTAATCAAGTCATCTTGTGAGCTGCTGAATCTGTGAAATCGTATCTCCCATGGAGTTCGGTGGTAATGACTGTCTTCGATGTGGACTCTCTGGTGTCTAATAATCCAGTTATATTTCTGCAGTGGATGCACTCCCTGCACTTTTTCTCCTCCGCCTGCCTACTTCCACAGCACTTGTAGGCAGCTCAAACCTTTGAGACTTCTATCCCCTGTCAAGTTTGATCAAACTCAGTTCACAGGCTCAAAAATTATTTAGGAGGGACCGACTGGCACTTGCACAGACAGTGTGATCTCATAAGCTTCCTTTCCTTGGGAAACTAGGCTACCAACCTAGCAACGGGGTGAAAAAAAAAAAAAGCCATCCTGCTAGCAAAAAGGACCTAAACACCAGGAGGAAAAAGGGGAGGTGGGAGAGGAAAGTGAAGCTGTTTCGAAGAGAAAAAAAATCGCTGCCTTGTGGCTGCAGAGCTCTCACACACTTAAAGGGCCAGCCTGAGAGAGGCAGGCTGGAGGAAATATTCTCCAGGAGATGGAAGTTTCTCTCATGAAAATTGGTGAGGGAGAGAAATGACCTGGATTCATCTCACCACCTGGCATGCTAAATGGATATGTCTATGGTAAAGATCGTCTCTGGTGACACCCGTTCCTCCCTGTGGACTAGAGGAAGACACACAACTAGCATGCAACCTGTATGCCTGCAGCATCTAAAGCGAGGTGTGTCCTGTCCCAAAGGGAATGGTCTTCTTCCTGCTCCGTCCTTCAGACCAAAGTTTTCCACGGTGCTGCTGCAGGGTTTGTTACTTCATGTACTACATTTGTATTTTAGAAAAGCTGCTGTGTGTCTTAATAGCTGCAGATGTATGCATGGTTTTACTGGGCATTTATCACTTATCCTCTTTGCACTGAAACCTTCCCTGTCCTTGTATCTTATGGAATAAAATTCTTTAAGTGAGCTTTAATGATTCGATGATTCTACTTCTTTACAAATTAAGGAGCTGTCATCCCACTTTTGTTTGCTATCACACAATGTTTGAGGCTGTCAAAAGTATTATAGTGCATACTCACATAAATTGATATTTAATGTCAGTAATTATAATGTCACTAATTGTGTTTTTGCACCTGATGCAATTACTCACATTCATCTATTGATCTCTTCTTTGTTCTTTCTAGATTTAGGCATTCCCTTACTCTTTAATCTTCCCTGCCTATGGTAGATCATACAAACAATGAAACTTGGAAATAAAAGCTCAGACCTTCCCATCAACTTCTGTGTGCCAGATGAACGGGATGCTTTGGAACTCTGTGTGTACTTGGGTTCAGGATATGCTCAAAATCCCACAGACTATTTTCACTAAATTTTTATGCAGCTTAGAGTGGGTCTTGTTATTCAAATATTGCACAGTGCAACTGTTTGTACTGGCCTACTCCTAATTTTTAGGGGGCTTTTTTGCTTGTAGCCTTTCACTTAAAATTACTCCAGGGCTGCTGTGGCAGCCCCTTTAACCTGGCCCTTTCACCAGCACTCTTTTCCTCACAGCCTTCCAGGGCTGAATTTTTTATGTTGTATTCTCTGGGAAAAGGCTTCCTATGCCTCAACCATCCTTCTGTGCTCTTCTCCTCTACCTTTTCATCATGTTGCTGTCAAGGTATAATTCATATAATTCAGCACTCAAGTTCTCACACCCTTTCCACTTGGTGCCTTCTAGACCCATGGGTACCTGTTACATATAAAGGGTATATAATAGTAATTTTAATATGGGATAAGGAATTCCATTAAAAATGCATACAAGGTGTATCAGCCAATTAGTGCGCAACTCTTGTACTTAATCAAGCAAAATCCAGCCAGTGCCTGCATTGCCATCAGACAAAGATCACTGGAAGGCAACTTGAGGCTTTACTAAAGGATATAATTTTACTAGGGTGTGATTGTTGAAATGACAGTGATCTCCTGCTGCACTGGAGGAGACACCAGGAGGGGATGGCCTCCTGAGGACTCCCAGCTGCGTCCTGTCTACAATTTTCCTTTTCACCTTGAACTTGGTGTATGCCACCAGGTACAAAATCAGTGAATAAAGCATGCGCTTTGTGTCTGTCAACCTGCCTCAACTTTCTCTGTGTTAAAGTGCAAAGTAAAAAAAGAGTCTGGGCTTCAGAATTCCCGATCTGTCCCAGCAGAAAGTTTGAGGATAGTGTTCCCTCTTTTCAAAGATGTCTAAGACTCGTTGGCCTTTGGGTTATAGTCCACACAGAAATTTCTTTTGGTTCTATTTCATTTAAAAAAAACCAAAAAAACCCAGAAAACCTTTAGTGGGCAGTACATCTTTATTACTATTGCCACATGTCAGTATTATTGCCATCCATTATTTCACTTTAGAAGTGGTTTTTATTATTCTGTCTAGAAAACTGTTCCCAACTGTCTTAAATTAAAGAAACATAAATTTAATTTAACCTGAAGGGAATGGTTACCTCCCAGCCAGCTGCTGTGTTTCTCTCTGCTGCTAGAAGGGTGTGGTGCTGCAAGATTTCACATCCTGTGACACAGCCAAGGCTGCTTTTGGCTTGGGTGTCCATGTGGTGATGAGCACTGACTTCACTCAGTTTTTCTAGTTTAACTCATCTTCAAAAACCAGTCCTTTGTGTGAGTGACCAAATCCACCCCTTGGTACAGATGTATGTACCCTACAGATCATGTCAGAACAGTGGGGCCTGAGCTGGGCACCCAGTGGGCACTGAGGTACCATGACAGCAGATGTGTTATGCAAACTGCTGCTTGTACAGGTTTTTGAACAAATGTTATGTTTCAGCTTCTTTGGAGCAAGGACCAAGATGTCTGCACAGGTGCTCTCTAAAAAAAAACCAAAAAAACCCAAAAAACCCCCCCAAAAAACAAAAAAAAAAAAAAAAAAAGAAAAAGAAAAAGAAAAAGCCTAGAACAACATTAAAAGGTAATTTGTGCTGAAGTGTCTGGAGAACTCAACCTTAACAATAAAGTGAGTCACTTAAAGGAGGACCTACCGATCCTAAAACAAGTATATTTGAACCAAACCTTGCTGGTAACAAGTATTTCCTGATGATGTTCACAATCAGAAATTACAAGGATCACCCATGGACATCATGATCTCTTGTGGGTCTCTCCAAGCCTTTTTTCACAGCTCTCTGAGATTCCAATGTGTTAAATGAACATCGTCAGAAAATACTCGTTCTTTTGAAATATTTGCTTTTTGCAGAACGTGTTCTTTTGGTTAAACAAACAATATTATTAAAACTACTGTACTGATAAAAATGTTTGCTGACCAGCTTTTCTGAAGACTTACTAGGGCAAAGACTTGCTAACAAACATGTGAGGTTGCTCAGGCACTGGAAAGTCAGCGTATGCTGCTTTGGGATCAGAGTGAGAGAGGTTCCAAGACATGAAGCTGTGTTGGACATCTGCACACAGGCTGCCAAGAAAGTCACCTTAGATCCACCATGTCCTCAGCTGGCTGCCCTTCCCTTCCAGGGCTTTTCTGCAGCCCACCTTTCCTCAGCAGATTTATGAGCTATATTCCCCTCACCAACCATAAATGAGACCTTCAGATGTCAAACCCTCTAATAGGGATAGTGTCCCTTGGCACCATGTCCTGAAGAGCTGATGGACACCCAGAAAAAGGAGTAGATTATAAGGCAGTGGAGCTTTAGTGTTTTTACACCGTGGCAAGGAAACTTTTCTGTCTCAGGTTACTTACATAAGCTTCCTCAGAGGATAAAGGTGTAGGAGGAAACATAGTCAAGAGGTAAAGGTTTACCCCAGATATTTATATTCAGTGTACAGAAAAGATGCTTGCTGACATGCAGATGTTTGCCCCACTTTTTTGTGTAAACAGCACCTGGCTTTAGCATGTGAACTCAGCACCTTGTTTGGAGGAGCTGGGGCTGCATGAACTCTGCATTTGGCACCGAGGAAAGAAACTCCTTGGGGGCTGTGGAGCCCTGAGATAGAGCTTTAAATATGTATTTAAAGGTCAGACAGCAGCGTTGGCAATTCATTTTAGCTTTTTTTTTTTTTTTTTTTTTTTTTTTTTTTTTAAATTTTTTTTTTATTTTTTTTTTTTTTTAATTCCCCTGACATATTCCTAAAATGGGCTTAGGTTCTGGATGCACCTGGTAAGGAGGATAGCAGAAACAAAATCTTTTATGATCATAAAAGTGGAGTTTCAGGTCTCATATTTTTTGAGAAATATAGCTCTGGAAAACAAATTTAGAGCAAAAGAATACACTGGCTGCAGCTGGGAGTGTTGCACTTGATAATGTGGAACCTGCCTGAGGAATAGACAGAATATATCTCATGTATTATTTGCTAGGTCAGTGAAACTCCAAATACAAAGGAAACCATCAGAAAGTTTCCTTGGGCTTGTGGCACTGGTGGAAATCCTGAGTGCTTCTGGACTTGATTTTCAGAAGTTTCAGATCCTCTCATTTCCCAGGGTTGTTACAACTGGAAGTGTGGCTGCTTCAAGTTTAAGCCCAGCATGAATTAGAGATTTCAATATGATAACGAAATATTTTGTTCTTAAGCTGGTGTGCAGATATGGGTTAGCTGTAGCTTTGAGTTCCATGTTAGCTGCCTCAGGGTTGGATTGACAGGAAGGTAACTTTTTGAAAGAAAACAAAAACTAATGATTGTGTAGAAAAGTGTGAATAGGCCATTTTTAGTGTGTTTTGTGCTGTATCCCATCACCCATACCTGTCCTCCCCCGAAGGCAGGGTTAGTTGTGTGCACTGGTGGTGTTGTTTGAAGCTAGTTCTTGTTCACAGGCTTAGCCAGACTCCCTCAGGTAATGTTTATGCACTCGTAGCTCCAAGCCAATTCTGACACAGCTCCTCAGCAGGTGGAGAGCCCTGTCCTGAATCTCCCCTGAGATCAGCTGATGGAGCAATGTTAGATAATGCAAGTCCCCAAGTAAGTTTCACATGTAGAGTTGCAAGTTAGTCCTCGGGAGGTTTGCATTCTCCCTGCACTTGTCACTCCACATGTCCAAACTGTTCTGCCAGCCTGCCTCTGAAGCCTCATTTCTGTGTCCTCTTTTGCATGTTCAGATCCCCAGGACAGGCTGAGCCCAGGTGACAGATGCAGTGGGGCATCCTGTGAGCTGCAGGATGGCAATGACACTCACTCACTCACTCACTCACTCACTCACTCACTCACTCACTCACTCACTCACTCACTCACTCACTCACTCACTCACCTTTGGCCAGCTGTCCTCTGGCAGCAGCTCCTGTGCTGGATTCCACCCCACAGCACACGGGAATAGAGTCACCAGTGCCGTGGGGCAGGAGCCAGCGTGGGAGCACTCCCAGCCCCGTGTCCAGCTGACACAGGTCTGGGTGGGACAAGCCTTCATGTTCCTGGAACCCAGACTGGCAGTGCCTTCTGGAAGCACCTGCTTTCCTCTGAGCATGGATCAGGAAGTCCCTCTAATCATCTCTGTACCTACCTGCAGTGACCTAAAAGGAACAAAGTGGCCAGAGAAGATCTGAAAGCATGAATAGTACCCTTAGGTACTTTAATCCTGTCAAGGGCAGGGTGTTTTTCCGCTTCTGCTTATAAATCAGAGATCAGAGACCTAATTACCTCACAACTTTTCCTAAGATGATAGCAATTATTTATTTTAAAGTGCTTTCGGTTAGGCTAAGAGAATAAAAACTATAGAGGAAAGCCAAATTCTGAGTTCTGTGGCTTTTTTTTTCCTGCAGAAGTACATTGCTGAAGAATGCCTGAGAAATGCCTGGAGCCCTTGGCTGCATAGAGGGGGCAAAAAGAGGTGAACAGCTTTGTCTGTCGAGTATGAGGTTACACAATGATAGATGTTCCCAGATGACTTGTCAAGTACTTCTACTGAGAAGGGACAAATACAAAATAAGGGCAGCATCACTCAATAAAATTTGCAAAACTGCCAGACGAGAAGAGAGCATTTTGCAGCTCACTAAATGTTTCTTCATAGCTTTGTTGCCTGACAACTTGGCTGAGCAGCAATACCATGACCTGTCCCAGCCTCCTCTGGAAAAGACTCATGCAGCTCTGGGCTTTTATTTGTATCTGGAACATTTTGTCAAATGTCTTTTCATTTGCTTGGCTGCTCAACAGGTGCACACACCAGCCAGTGTTCTTAACCATAAGCAGATAATCTGACTAGTATTAATGGTTTAATGCTGGTTCCCTATGACAAACCATGGTACAGACTTTAACATGCACAGCATGAGTTGAAATCATCCACAGGATCTTCAGCAGCACTTCCTGAAACACCCTCCTACTGTTGGCAAGGGCAGCCAAACCCTCTGGGAGAGGTTCAAGCAGACTGATTCAGCTACGTCACATCTCAAGGCTGAGTTGTTTCCAGTCACCTCTTCCTGATTAACACCCTATGAGGAAGCTGCTACTGAGAAATCAGTGCATTGTTCCTGCTCAACCCTCGAGCTGCTCTTAAAGAAACAGCAATCGCACTTTATATTTGCACCTTGCCTTAATCAGTGATAACTTGCAAGTGTGGACAAGTCCAGGGATACATGATTCATTGTCTTAGAGGAGTGAGAGCAATGTAATGAGTATGTTGAGTGACCCGAGGGACAATCTTCAATGCAGTCATTTCACGAAGGGGGAATGAATGAATTTTACCTTGGAGATTTTGGGGAAAGAGAAATGGGGTTGTTTTCCTCACTAGATCAGTAAAAACAAATAAAAGAAACCAAAGGAAACCAAACCATCATTTCTATGGGATGCTCTGTTTGCATTGTTCTTGCAGGTTAAATTGGGGAAAATACAATTTCATTCTCATACAGTTTGTCTCCCACAGATGTTTCTCGCTGCAGAGGGTTATCTGTTGTGGTGGCCTCCACATCTGTGGCAGGAGTACTCATGGGTAGCAGCCATCCCTCAGATGTAGGAGGAGGAAGCTTGCCAAGTTACCTGGGCTCCCATCAGTCAGACTGAAGATGGGCAGTAGATATTCACTCATGTACGTGAAGTAAATTGCCTTGGATCAAATCTTTTGTGTGTCCAGTAATTGACAAGCGCCCAGAGGAAAATGTCATTTCTGGGAAGAGAAAAGAAATTCTCAATAAAGAATTCTTTATTGAATGTGTATGCATGTGACTTGGCTCCCAGAGAAGACCTACAAGAGCCTGGCTTCCATGGTCCTTTCCCCCTAAATAAGCCATGCTGTTTATCCTTGTACCTTTAGAGATATCGGGCAGCACCGCCTGGTGTTTGGTTTTCATTTTTTCCCCATGGAGATAAGCCAGAGAAGCCTGTGGTATTCCTGTGAGGGCTGCAGTGTTGTAGAGGTGAAATCCTTTGTGCAGATGGACAAAACCCATGGTTGTGTGGGCTGGGGAAGGTCTCTTGCCCTTCAGTGCACCAGAGCTGAGTGAACAGTACAAAATCACCGGCATTTTTCAGGGGTTATTCCCTTTTTGCTTTGTTTTGTTTGCAAAAGGAGACAGGGAACCTCATGGTAGTTAAGATGAATTATTTGCCTCTCTTGCTTTTTATGAGCTGTGAGTGTCCATTTTTATGGCTGGGTTAGTTTCTGAGAGTTGATTTACATCTGGACTATTTTCTGACCCATGTAGGGACCCTCCATGGCAAAATCCATGCTGCTATACAGCTAATGTCATATCTACTTCTGCTGTTGTGGCTGGGGACTTCTCCTCACTACCCCAAAAAGGCTTGTGTTGCAGCAGATTTCTCTTCTGGATATCTCTGTGCTGCTGATGTAGTCTGAAAACTTGAATGGAGAATTCTACTCCTTGTGCTCAGAGTGAGGCTCAGTGTCCTCACTCATTCATTGATCCACTGAAAATCAGCCTGCCAGTCTGCAAGGTGAGTCTGAAAGGTCCTGTAAGGAAAGGACCTTGATCTGTGCTCAGTCTGCAAATCCCAGACACTGGTGTACAAAAGGGCTGTGGCCCTGAGAGCTCAAGAGCAAGCGGTAGGCTCAGTAAGATGGGTCAAGCCACAATGAATGAGTTCATCACTGACCTTGTCTCATTTTCCTGTTTGTGAATTACCTAAGAATGCACTTGCTGTTTTCCAAGGGTAGGTCAACCTGTTTTAAGTAAAATTTGTGGTTCTTTGTTTTGCTTTGTTTAATGGCTAGAAGGAAGAAACAGAGCCATGAGAATAATAAAGCAGCACGACCACGAACACCATACAAACCTCTAGAGAGGAGGCATGGCAGAAGACACAGCAAAGGTCAAACTCCACTGCACTTTTTTAATCTAAAATGGGATTTTCTCTGTCTGGGTGTTCTTAAATGACATTTGTTTTTGTAATGATTCTCTTTAAAAAAATCCTGAGTGCACAAGGGGCCGAAAAGCTCTGCCACTGTTCACTCTTGTATTCCAGAAAGTCAGTGGAAGTGACCACTGCAAAACAGGGCATGGTGAGCATGGTGGGGAGTGGGACAGTGGGGATAGGCAGGGCTGACAACACCAGCATCACACATTGCCAGATCCTGGTGTCCATGCCCACTGCCTCCTGTGTGCTGAGGTGAGAGCACAGGACCTTTAGGCTGATCAGACTTTGCGGGAGTGATGTCACTGCCTTGATTTACATCACAGCACTGTGTGACAAACAGTTTTTCAGCTCAACAAGGAGGTGGACATGCATAGCAAAGCACGGAAATGGGTTTGGAACTGTCACATGGGACATCTCAACAGGCACAGCTTTAACCACAGGGGCTTTGCTTACAGCTGAGCCCACAGCTTCATTCCCTAAATACTCTTTGATGATATCTTTTTCCTTTTCCAAATGCTACTGCCTCCCACACAGGCATATGCACAGCAGAAATGTTGGCAGGACTTCTAGGTCATCTGCATCCACCTGCTCTGGGCTGCATTAGAGTCAAGAGTTCTGAGAGGGCACCATAAACTGGAAATGCTTCCTAGCAGAACAAAAAGGAAATTTATGATGTGAGAAACAACTCACTAATCTTTTTCATGAGATATCCTGGATCCACATATGACATCTATAATCTAGCAGCAGTTAGCTCTCTGCCACATGTGGAAACTTAGTTTGCCTGTTCTTAGCTAATTTGTGAAAAGTAGATTAGTTCTTGTTATTTAATAGTAGGATGATGAGATATGGGTTACTCCACACTTTGTGTCCTAGATAGTAACGCATGAATTTTTTAATAGGATCCACTTTCCTTATATGCAAAATCAGTCATGAGAGTGATGAATGAGGCTAATAATAAACAAACCTTGCAAAGGCCTTTGGGACCTCACAGAAACGAGGTTCAGATGGCAGCACAGTGATGGAGATTCCCCACAGCTCACGTAGAGGAATGATTGCCAAGTGTTAGCAGCCACACAGCAGCAGCTCCCAGAGGGCATTCCTTCACAGTGGCAGAACAGCCTCAGCCAAGGTAAAAGTATGTTACATCCAGGTTAGCAAGTCCCATGGCTTCTCATTGTTTCATAGTAATGTGTTTTCTGATGAGAAAAATTACTCTGCACATGGCTAATTTTCATATTTGTCCTCCCCACGGCCCTGCAATGGTCCCGAGTTGAAGGCAGGCTACTGGGATTATCAGCCAGAGCAGCTGTTGCTGCTACAACTATCAAGTGAAAAAAAGGAGGCAGAATAGCAGCCTCCTCATTTTAAAGGTAATTAGTGATAGAGAAGATTTATGGCCACTGCATTTATTGACTCTTTAATTTATTGGACAAATAGCCCTCTGACAGAAACTAATGCAAACTGAGTAGAAGTATTCCAGTGGAAGATCAGACTGGAAAATGTCTTTCAAACAGGAGCTGGAAAATGTTTCATGGAGATTCAAGACTTTATCTTACAAACATCTTGTTTACCACTTACTTCTGTAGTAACTGATGGCATCCCACTTGTCACATAACCCTGAGTTTGACTGGGCAGCCATGGATTACAGGGGACTCTTGATCAGGCTTCAAGTGCATGCAAAAGGCTAAAGTTTCTCCTCTGAAGTAACTAGGCAGCTCAGAGGGGAGAAAAATATGGATTTCTAATCGTTATAGATGCAGAGAAAATAAGAATCTAGAATTATTTTGGGTCATGAATAATTATTATCTAGATGCCTTACAGAATACAGGTGCAAAAAATCCTCATTCCCCGATCTACAGTGCTGCAATGCAACATCAATTCATTCCAGATCCAGGGAAAGGCCAAGGGAATGACAGGCCCCCGGTTCCAGCCCTGCAGGCTGTGGTCTGGCATGGTGAGACAGAGGGAAGGCAAGGGCAGGCGTGTCCTGCCATGGTATTTCCATGTCCCTTCCCAGCAGGGCCTAGGGCTGGATGGAGGGAGCCTCCCAGGGAGCTCCCTCAGCAGCTGGTGTGTACTGGTGAGGGAGAAATGACATTTTGGAGCCAGGCATTTGGCAGGCTGGGATTTAAAAACACAAAGGGGTTATTGCAGGAAGTTCACGGGCACGTGTCATACCCAATGTGGAAAAGATGTCACGAGATTATCGATGAGGGTAGGTCATTAGCCAAGGGTGACACGTATTTTGGTGGATGATTGTCAGCTGAAATGACCATCTGTGTCAAATCAAATTAAACTGGCCACCAGTACGCTTGTCAGTTAAAAAAAATAAAAAGAAATCAGGGAAGAAAGGCTTTATTTTCTGAACTGTCAGTTCACTTCTACAGCTCTGAAAACCAGGGCACAGCACCAAATGGATGGTGAGCAAATACTTGGGCATTCAGGGCATCTCTACAAGATTAGGAGAGTTCTTGGTAGGATAAAAATTAAGAATAAAGCTCAAATGCTTTTACTGGCAGCATGGTTGACTGTTGGCAGGATCAAAATCTTTCTGACTATTTTTAATAACTAATCCATGTCTATGGTTGAACCCAGTTAAAAATCAGTTTTTCAAAGAAGAGAAAGTTTTTTCTTCTACATTTTCTCATGAAGAAAGATATTACTCTCAATGCAAAGCACCCTACCTCATTTACAAAACCAAGCAAACAGAAAACCTAAGCATGATTTCAGCAAAAGAATAATCTCTCTGTGGGAGGTTTCTGATTTTCTTTAACAAAGACCGACAACAAAATTTTATGACTGTATTTAATGAATGAAAAACTATCTCCCACCTGCACCTTTTTTGACTGAAGTTATTTCAGCCGTATCTACCTGGAAATGCCTTTTCCAGTGAGGAATGAAGCTGGGGGATGAGGTGTGCCAGCCTAGTCCTTTTGCCTATGCCATTCTAGTCCCTCGGGCCTCAATCTGTTGTTTAGTAATTTGGCTAAGAAGAGGTTCTATGGACAGGGAAAGGCTGCCTAGTTTGTTTTCCCAACTAAAAGGCAAGGTTTCCCTTTTTTCCCTTGGTCTGGGTAGCTGTGTTTGGTGCTCTCTCTCCTGTCTCACGCAGCGAGGGCTCCCCATCCTATTTCAGTCTGCTGAAAACACCACCTTCTCCTAAAGCACTGCAATTAAAGCAGCTTAACGAGTTTGCAGACGTCAGCCAAATTTCCTTCAGTGGCATTTAGAGTAATGTAATTTATCTCACAGTTGCTGTGGATTAATGCACAGGATCAGCTCCCGTTGCTCACCTCGTGCCTGGTAAAAGGCGCTTGGCTGTTCCCATCGGATGATGCCGTGTCTGAGCCCTCGAGCCCTGGGGAAGCAGCCCCAGCTGCTGCGCTGCAGCCAGTGTGTTGCCTCTATAATTATCCAGCATTTTCTGGCCCAGAGTGGTCAGATTGGACTCCTCTGTGGAAAAAGGAATAGATCTTAGGCAAGACGCAGACTGCCTCTTCTACGGATCACATCCCGTGTACCGGCGTTTAAATCCTGAAACTCATGATTATCTTCTTTTCAGTCTTCCTCTTTCATTTCTCAGGATTAAATTTTCTCAGTCCTGTTGTTCTTTTTTATCCTGGAAACATCTCCTCATTAAAACCTCCAACCAGAGGAGAATACATATGTGACACCACTGAGAAATGTGGATTGTCTGTCCCTGGCCACCAGCTAAGCCACTGTTTGGATGCTGCTGACTTTCCACAGGCTTCCCAGGGGTTTACTGAACTCTTAACTCAGAGTTTAGACCAAAATAAACAGATTTTAAAAAGCTGATTAACACTTACGAAGAGAAACTCTGCCAGCCTGGGTCACACTGAAACCCTGATATTTTCCTATCTGTCTTGGGTGAAGACATTTACTGACCCCTAGGATTATCTTAGCTTTGAAGGTCTATCATTTTGGGGCCTGTGGGGGGAAATTGATGTCCTGAAAACACAGATCCCACCAGTGGAAATTTTGCTGGGGAAGAACTCACTGTAGCAAATCAAATCCTGAATAGCAACCAACTTCCCACATCTCTAAGTATTTGCTTTAGGGCTAAAACATGTCACACTCAGTGCAAATCCACATGTAGTTAGAAAACTGTAGGAATGTTCCCACAAATATCCAGTGTCAGTGTTCAATTTGTGCCAGCTCTGAGGATGAAAGCCTCTCCACAACGCAATAGCAGCATGGCTCTTAACCTGGGAGGTTTTGGGGAGCGTGAGAATTAGAAGATTCAGTCTCTGAAAATATACAGAAATGTACTTCTGGAGGAGTACAGTGAAGGATATTTTCACATAATGTCCATGAATATTTGATGAAATCAGATTTTGAATTGACTGTCACAAAGAGCCAGAGAAGACACCCAGCTCCTGGTGCTGGTCCCATACAGTCAGACAACACAAATGTAGCATTCGGTAGGGTTGGTCCAGCCAATTTGAACTAGAAATATTCTTTAATGTTTGCAAGGCAATTAACAAAAAATACTCCTGGGCTAGATGGGAGAGTTTAATTTGCAAT
This sequence comes from Brachypodius melanocephalos, assembly GCA_013398615.1. NCBI lineage: Eukaryota > Metazoa > Chordata > Aves > Passeriformes > Pycnonotidae > Brachypodius > Brachypodius melanocephalos. Next base: position 2,477,897 of record VZSR01003809.1, on the reverse strand, counting down.
AAGCTGTTCATATGATAAATGATTCATTAAAAATTAGTCTACATTATCCAATCACAATGTATTTCTTGTTAGGGAGTCAAAAAAAGAAGAGAAAGGGAATAATTTTCATTATAATTATGGCAAAAAGACTATGAATGATGATGCACTGAAAAACTTTACATGTTTCTGTACAGTAAAAATTAGTCTCACCTTTTCCCCCTGCTCTTTCATAATTTAAAACTCACTTGCTTTTAAAAGTTCAAGCCTGTCATGTAGTTAATCCTCACTGAGAGCTGGTGTAGATGACATGTTTGAAAATAATTGGTTTTAGGAATAAGAAAGTTATCAGTGCTGAAATTTGCTCCTTCTTTTAGAGAAGACATTCTCTAGAAAACCTTCCCTACAAGAAAGGAAATTCTTTTACTGATCCTACTCTTGCAAGTAGATTTAGTAAAACACTTCAGTTGTAGTTTGACTTGAAAAAAATACAAACTTTGTTTTTATTGTCAGCTTTTATTATATGCCATTATGCAAGTTTCCTATTATCTTGATGGCACTGCACCACTGTTGAAAATCTGTTTCAATTGACCATTCTTGCAGCCAATTCAGTATTACTACAGTCAAATACTTCTTTAAATTAAAAGAATGATAAGATTGAATATCTAAGTACTCAAAAGTTTGAAAAGTTGAGGAAAACTTAGAAAGTGTATCTATATGTTAACAAATATGCTTCATTTATGCAATGGCATGATGTATTTTCAAAAAAAATGTTGTCCAAATGCACCATTATTCAATATTTCTTTGACAGAAAATAAAATGTTGAGCACACGTTACAAACCACCAAATGGAATCTTATTTAATTTTCTCCTGGATGTTTCTAACACATTCTGACTTTAATACTTGAGCAGAGATAAGGCAATGATACACTTATTTCCAGAGCACCGTGAGGGAAAAGAGATAGTGGCAGTAAAATCTTGCTTGTGAATTAAGTGATCTCGAGCACACTGTCTCCAACCTCAGTATTCACATAATTGTGTTCCCGTCTCAGAAATTCCGTCCTGGAAGGGATGTCCTCAGTGATGCAATCCAGGGTTCTGCACTGGCAGGCAGTGGCCTTGTAGGGTCCCTTTCATCAATTGCTCAAGCTTCACCTCAAGGCTAATTGGGTTATTTTGGTTTCACCACATCCTGTGGAAGCCTCTGCGAGGACCCTGTCACTCTGACAGCAGAAAGAGCTTCTCATTTCCAATCTAGACTGACTACCAGACGTTTTAAAACCATTTGCTATCATGCTAAACTGACTTTTTAAAGTAACCCTTTCTCCTCTCTGGGATATTTCCAGATAAAAATTCTAGGTTTTGTCAGCTTTTTTTTTGTTGCTAGGCTAAACAAGAGAAATTCAGCCTTCTCTCAGAAGACAGCCAGTCATCTCCCTCTGTATCACTGCCCTGCTCCTCCTCCAGCTGAAGAGCATTGTTCTTAAAATGAGGAAACCAGGTCTGGACCTAAGCCCATCATATGGTCATCTTCCAAAAAGCAGTATTCTGCTCAGGCTAGGTTATAAAGAAATTAGAACAGAAGTTTAGCATGGAAAGAGTGAAAATATCAGCTTTGAGGTGGCGAGACCAATTTCAGAGATAACACCAGCAGTTCCAGACCAAGGATAGAGCCTGATACTCTGCTTGTGGTGAGGCTGAGCCATTGTCTGTAGGTTCATCCAGTAGCTCAAGGAGCCAACTCTGACCCTAGCTGAGGGGAAGGGGGGACCAAGACTTTATGGTCTTGGTTGTTCTGAGTAAAGTCAATGGGTCTAGGGTGAGGGAGCTGCTGCATTTGTGCAGGATGTGCAGGATGACATAGATGGCACAGGACATGAAAAATTAATCTGGAGAGAAAAAAGTGTTCTTAGCTGTTATAGCCCTCTGGTCAGCCTTCTGTCTTTTTAGCACCATCCATATCTCGAGTCAGTTCTCAATGTAAGTAAATGTTTGTTCTCTCTAACTGTCTTTATTTCCCTTTCTACCCTGCTTTTGTAATGTTGTCAAAAAATGCAGTCAAGCTTTGGGGATGTTGGGAAAGCAGGTTAGCACAGGCACAGATGCACCTGCTGCCACTATCGCTGTGAGGCTCTAGAAGCTTTCTCAGCTCAGATAATTATCACAAAATTGGCCGTTGCCAAAGCTTCTCTATCTGTCATTTACGGTATTTCAAATGAGTAACATGTACAAACAAACATAACATCCTCCAGGACACAGGTACACAATGATCAAAGATCAGTGACTTATAAGCAGCCAGGAAAGCAAATCTTTCTGGAGATGCTGTTATGCAGAACAAAACATAAAACTCAGTGGAAATGTCTGACACATATAAAAGTTTACAGGAAAGAGTCCTAGGCATAGATAGAATTGCTACAGCCAAATCCCTTCTCTGAACACCTATTCATAAAAGTAGGTCCCCAGCTGCAAGAATCATTGCCCCAGGAAGTGAAAGATGCATTGCAGAGATTTTGATCTGGATAGGCTGTTGTTCACTCCCTTGGTTTAATTCAGTGCTGTTAAAAATGCTCTACTGCATCCTGGAGGTAGTGGATGAAAGAAAATCTCTGCCTATCCTTTACACATTAGTAGTTTATAAGTTTGAAATGCATACAGAGGTTTTTCTGAGTGTATGTGTATGGGTGTCCACATGTATATATATATGTACAGGTCTTTGTGTGTATGTGTGTACGTATACACACAAAAACATGAATAGTGTGTGTTATAGACATGGGCTGAGTTTGTTAGAATAATTATATGCAACAATTAAAGAGAGTCAGGAGATGCTCTGCAGATGCAGATTCAGATGCTCCATCCCTGGCAGTGTTCCAGGCCAGATTGGATGGGGCTCTGAGCAACCAGGCCTGGTGGAAGCTGTCCCTGCCCATCGCAGCGGGGCTGAAACAGGATAATCTTTAAGGTCCCTTCCAGCCCAAACTTTACAGTATCATTCTGTGAACTACAGGACTCTATATGAGACTGAGTAATGCCAAGTAAATGTCAGTAATGACAGTGCTGACAGGTTGATGAAAGTAAAGGTTTCTCTGTCACTGAGCTGGACTTTCAAGTATCTACCTGACTGCACATCTAGCTGTCTATCTAGATATACAAAAATTAAATAGGTCAACAAGTTTCTTGCAAACCCTAGTGGCTTTGACACAGCAAGCATGCACCAGACAGATGCCTGTCAGGAGAGTTTCTGACAGAAACCGGGTGTTTTGTAGCCAGCTGGTGAGAACACACTGCAATGGACCAGTAAGTGTGTTCTTATGTGTGTATCGAATTCCACAGGGCATGACTCATAATGTTTGTGTTCTTCCTTCTGGACAGTTAGACCTCAGTGGTAATAATTTGTCTAGCAATATAGCATTATTCAAGAGTTTTGATGCTTGCTACATTGACATCTCTGATGGTGAGCTGCGTCTCTGGCCAGACAGGTCAGGAGGTGAGGTAGAGGCTTGGAGGAAAGGCCAGACACAGCCCTGCTCCCTGCAGGTGGATGTTGGTAGGCCACTGCTCTAGCCCACACAGTAGTTAGTTATTCTGCTCCTCCTTACCCCAGAGATGCAGGTTATGGAGGTGGGGGAGGGACAGAAGGATTGCACCTCCTATTCTTGTGAGTGTGTGTGGAAACTGAGCTAGCTAAGATGGATAGTACCAGTTAGCTTACACAGAAACCATACAACTGAGACCATGGGAGGCAGGATATCAAAATTAGGATGCTAATGGCATCATTCCAAAATAGGTCATGTCTCTAGTTCTGGTTTTCCATTGGTTTGGGGCCTTTGACATATAAAGACGTAGGACGTCCCTGTCCCTCGTCCGGGATTGGATCCTTGACCTCAGGTAACCTTATATACTGTTAAGTTAGCCATGCCCCCAGATATTTGGATGTTTCCCCTTGGACCATGGGCTCTCTGCATTTGTTATTTCACCAACATTAAAGTCCTATTTTCAGGCTCTCCATAGTTCCCAGCTCCTTCATTTTTGCCACGCTCTGTCTGGCTGGACCAGACCCAGAATCACAGTGTCAGCTGTGATAAGTTTGTTATCCCTGCTATTGACTGAGTTCCCATAGAAGATAGCAAAAGGAAAAATGGTGATCTTCTCCTGCAGACTATGCAAGATGTGTATAGTGCCTCAAAGTCCATCAGCATAGACTGTTCCTCAGACAACAGATCTCCTGCCATGGCATCTCAGGGTGGCCCCTCTGATTTTTCCACTTCCTCAAGATTTTTTTCCTTTCTACCAGAGCAGACACAATATTTGTAGTTTGTGAAAGACAGTGTAAAGGGTTGCTGAGAGCTGCAGATGGCTACATGAGTTATGGCACAGAACAAACTAATCAGAGAGATATGCAGAGCAGATTCTATTTTCCGATTTGTGAGATGCATATTGGGCTCCACATTCCTGGAAAAGAAAACATTAAAACTATCCACTGTCTGGAAAACTGCTGGATGACTAGGGAATAGGGTGTTCCTCCCTGACAGGGCTGTCTACTGAAAAGAAACTAGTTCCAGTCAGCTTAACTGTGCTAAACAAGAGTAGATGAGCTGACTACACGTGTGTTCGCATCCCCATGGTGCAGCTCCTGGGCCCCGGTGCAAGGAAGGAAATGGGGCTCACCACTCCAGCTGTTTACTTACACCCTTCCACCTTCAGCCCAGCACCTGAGCCTCCTGTGTCCTGAGGCCATGTGCAGCTGAATATCTCACACCTGAGAGACAGGTTGCCACTGTGGTCTGTATTTGTTGTGGTTTAGGGCAAATTTAGGAGGAAACATTTAAATGGGGTGTGAATGGGGATTGCATTCTGGTAATCTGGTAAAAATCAAGTGTTTTGAAAAGTAGCTGTGGTTCTTGGGTTTCTTACCACCAGCTCTTTGTCAAGCACCACTGTGGTGTGCTAGAGCTGCTCTTCAAGGGCTCCTCACTTCCCAGAAACTGCAGAGTAGAGAGTGCCAAGGCTTTGTTGTCCCGAAGATGGTGAACTCGTCTTCAACAAATGAGTCCTCTGAAAAAAAACCCAAACCACACCATGCTATCTCAGATCCTTAGACTGATTTACCATTTTGTAGAAGCCCTGATAGCCTGAGTCACTCCATGAGAAGCAGCACCGACATGTGTGAGCACACACATGCACAGCAGCCGTTCTGCGTGGGACTGTGTGCTCACACACACAGCTACTGCTGGTTCCCGTGTCATCTCCATGCTCACAGTGCCACCGGTAGCTGCCACATCTCCACGTCTCCTCACAGCCAAAAGAACAACTCCCAGCACGCAGACACGGGTGTGGGTGGTGTGCGTGTCTCCCTCCCACGGGCGTTGGTGACTGTGCCTCCCGTCGCACGCATGCACAGCCCGGATCTGCACAGAAAGGCTGGAAGCTGGCACTGGCAGCACTCTGCTCTTCCTGAAGGAAGAGCTGCTGTGTCTGATAGCTCCAGCAGAAGCAGGAGCGGGCAGCCCGTCCCAGCAGTACTCTGCAGTTTCCTAGGTAACTGAACTTGAGATAAGGTGATGTCTGGAACTGGGTCTTATCAAATCAGTTTGCTGAAGGTGCATACATGGACGGGAAAATCCCCTCGTGTAGGACCCTACTGACTGTAAAAGCCAACAATATACCACTTATTTATTTTGGTAGTTGAGGAGTTTGTTGCCTTTTAATGATCAGCAATGCCATTTTCCCATTGAAGCCATCTGTGTGGGTAGGGCCGTGTAGAAAATACGACTGTGCATGTTATGCATTATTTACACAAGGCCACAGCTATGTGCTTTGCAGACAAATGAAGAAAAAACACATCCCTGCCCTGAGGGGGCTGCATGAAGAACAAGGCTCCCACCTTATTTCTTGTATCTCGCCTTACCCACGTGAGCAACCCGAGTTCAGCAACTGGACTGACTCCTCTTCTGCCACAGAGTTACGAAACTGTGGTGGGCCACATGTTTGAGACAAGGTCCACAAAAATATTTGAGTGGTTACCTGAAGTGTCTGGATGGATCTGAGATCAGTGGGTGGGAGAGCAACATGTCTTGGAAGATGAGACTTAGCTTCTCTGGTTATACCTCTGCCCAAGAAACCAAAGTGAGATGAGGGCATGTGCCCAGAATCTGGAGCACATTTGCCTCCACTGGTGAATTACACCCATCACGCTCCTGGCTCGTGCCAGGCAGCACTCAATCAAGCAAGTCCTAAGAACTGCCTGAGTGTGACATGAGCCAGGCAATCTAGGAAGTGATACACAGTGTGTCACTTTGGTGTGTCCTTCTGCACTGTCCTCCAGCAGAATTTCTCCTTGTGCAGCCCTCTTGCTCTCACACTAGTCCTCAAATCACTCTGAATTCCGCATCATTCAGTTAAAAAATTTCTTACTAATAGGAGCAGCTTTTTGCCATTATCTTACTAGAGAAGACAACTACGGTTTTCCCAAGGGCCTTAAACCCCCCACCCCACTCCAAGCTACCTGCTGATCCCATGCTGCTTGTAACTGACCTGGGTCAGAGATTGCTGACTGCCAGTCTCCAGCAGCGGCATCTCTCTTCTCCACTGGGATAGGATTAATCTGACACAGCCAGCCGTGCTTCTGCTGGCTCCAGCCCAAAGCAGGCAGCTGTCCCCTTCCCCTTGAGCCTGGGCAAACTGCAGAAGCATCATCTTTTACATGATTTTTCACGGGCTGCAAGAGCAGAAGCAGCACCCACATATCCAGAAGCCACAAACTTGGGGGTGAAGCCTGCAGCCTCCAGTTCCAGAGCCTCAGCGTGCCTGCATGGGACAGGGCAGAGGGGGCTGGAGGAGGTGCAAGAGGCATGTGGCCTCCCCACACTGTCCATGCCACAGCCTGTACCTACTGAACTGTGGTCCCATTCAACAGTGACCCTTGTAAGCCACCACAGCCCACAAGGTACTTCTGGCCTGAGGGCACCAGACAGCTCTGGGAATGTTTGTTACTATTATTAACACAGACATGGTCTGTGCTCATCTGCAGCATACCTTGTCCCTCGCTGAGGTGTTGTAAGGACAAGTACCTTAAAAGACTGAGTCAAATGGGACATCAGAGTAATGGAGATGATAAAAGCACTGGTTAAGACAGCAGAAGATGATGACACATCAGTGCCTGTCCTTCCATATTTTTTTAGTCTGATGTTTCTAATACCCGTGACAGACCAATGTCTAGGACAAAGGACCCGAGGGAGGTTTGTACAGCAGGTCCAGAAAGTGCAGTTTCTGCTGTTGCATTCAAAGGGGATTTCAATAATCCAGGCATCCCAGTTTGGTCTGAATGCACTCTGCATTTAGTTTCTGCCTTTTCTTAGTGTGTTTGGCAGTGGCGTGGGGTGCAGAGCAGTGCTGCATTTTGGGCTTTGGCAACTGCAAGACAGAGAAGCCAACAGAGCACCCCAGAGCATGGCCTGCCCTGTATCCCCTGCACCATGTGCCCCACAACTGCCTGGCACAGCAGTTCCCACATGCTGGCAGGCAAATTGCTGGAGTGCTCTGATATGGGATTCCCAGGTGTGCTTTGGGGCACACGACCACGATGCCTGCAGGTTCAGCATCCCTACAGTCCCTGAGTCCAGTTAATACTGGATCAGGGCTTAATGGCTCCAGAGTTCTCCTTAGCTTGCAGCATCCTGCTAAGATGCTCAACACCCCCGGGTGTCTGAAGTCTTTAAAAGGCAGGACTCTATCCTAGTTTATCCAGTGGCAAAGCAGGCTGGAGCAGCTTAGCATCTGTGGTACCCATTAGCAGAGATGCTATGTGATTTCCAAGGATGAATCCATGTTCCAATAGCTTCTTCCAAACTAAATTAGCTTTGCAAAACCTTGATTGCAAAACCGCAGCAATTAGCAGATGGCTCAGGATCAAGTCAGGGACCTGATGTGACCGCAGCCAAATGTGGAGGACCACTTCATCTTCCAGTTTGGTACTGTGTCATCTTAATGCAGGTAGGGGTTTGGGTTTGCTTTTAACTGATGTCTAAACAGAAAAAAAGGAAAAAAAAAAGAAAAAAAAAGGATCTATTTTTATTTAGCAAGATATGCAGAAGTGTTATCAGCAAAAATATTGCCTGCAGTGTAGAGATGTTACATTTCATTTCAGGCAAATGCTGTTAAGGCTGCCTGGGATGTGACAAAACATCTGACTGATTGTTCTCCAAGTGCTGCTCTGTAGCCCTTGGAAAATCAACACATTAAGTTTTCGCTATAGGCAAGCAATTAGGAATAGAACCATTCAAATGAAATCAAAATCAAATCTGGAGAGAAAACTGCAGAACGTTTGCTTGTCGTTTCACCCCAGAGAGTTTCATTACTGCTGTGCTCAGCACCAGCATGGCCAGCCTTGTGGCAGTGCACTTGAAGATGGGGTTCAAGGGGGAAGGCTGAAATCCCAGAGGGAGTTAAGTGGCGAGCCTGAAAAAGTGTTTACAGGTTGGTATGCATTTGTTAGGGTGGAATATTCTGTGCATCCACTCAGCTGCCCTGGGTACACATCCTGCAGTACATCACAGAATCCTTGTCTCCTTCCCATCCTCCTTGGGAAGACAGATGGAAAGGCTTTCTGGCCAGTCAGTTCACCTGAGCTTTTCTGGTGCAGAAGGAGAGCACAAAGAGGGGTGGCTGGGGCAGGCAGTGTGCACCTCCATGAGAAAACAGGTCACAGCCCAGGCACTCACCCAGACTCAGGAGTCAGAGAGTGCACATGGGTCTCCTGGCTAACCCATGGCTTTAGGGCTCAAGAGAGTGAGTCAGCTTCATAAATGAAAAATCAGTGCAGTGCCTTCAGTGATGCTCAGAGTCTCATACCCAGGCAACAGAGTTAGGACAAGAGTGTGCCCCTCTAGCCAGCACATCAGCCTGAAATAAGTCAGACTGTTACCAGCCATACAAATAAATAAGAACAATAATGTATATTTAATAGAGAAGGAACAACTTACCAAGGGCAGTGGTGGATTCTCCTGTTCCCTTCTCCATCTAAGAGGAAGTTGGTCAGTTTCTCTCAAAATATGTGCTCTAGTTCAATAACAGTTCTTACACTGAAGTAGAAATTTAGTTCAGTGAAGTCCTGAGGTCTCTGCTATGGGCAAAATCTTAGTGAACTGCCATAATGGTCTCTTCTGGCCTTTAAAAGTGGGTGGATCACTGTGTTGTCTTTTCCCTTTCATCCAGTCACATATTTCACATTTGTTTCTTTTCAAGTCATTTTATGGCACTCACATGAAGTATCTGAGTACTTCACAAGCTATGAATCACTTCTGATTCAGACTCCCTTGATGGAGTCTGTCATCCCTTTCTCTCATATGCAGAACCAAAGCTCTGAACACAGAAGTCCCAACTTGTACCAACAATGAATCAGAGCCAAGAAAACCTTACCCTGTGAGATCTGATCCTGCACCTCCACCTCACCAGTATCAAGTCAGCACGTCTAAGTCTGTGTTTTCCCTTCTGAAAAGAAGTTGCAAAGCAAACTGGACGATGTCTTTAACTACAGTTTTTAATTGGGCAGTGTCTCCTACTGCCTCTTTTCACAACCTGTTGGCCTGAGAGGCTGCCCAGATGCACATTTACCTCAGACAGGAACCAGAGGGGGAAGGCAGATCTGCACTTTCTTTGCTTCCCTTATTCCTGGACCCAGACAAAGGTTTAAAGGAGTAGGAGGGTGAGCCTGCAGGGGTTGTGTGGAACATGCAGCTCAAGGGAAACCATTGCAAAGGCAGCAGAGATGGCTGTGTGGAGCCGTCTTCCAGTGGGCTGGTGCAGAGGCCATGCCGTATTCTCGGTCTGGGAAACACATGAAGTCTGAAGAAAGGACCCCTGCCTTGCAAGAGTGGGGAGGAGGCAAATGATGGGTATGAAGGTGGAGATGGAAGTCTACTGGGCTTGCACTGGAGTAAAGATGTGTTTGCCCTCATCACACACAGCTGCACCCCTGTGCTCCATCTTTGTTTACATCCACCTCATCAGCTGCAGCAGCGCTCCCAGAGAGACAGGTTTTCTATTTATAGGCACCAGCAGCATCTCTCTTGACTGCAGGGCAGTCTGAACATTCCAGCTGCTCTTGCTGCTGACAATCATTTCTCCATCTGAACCAGAGACACGGGCACTCCTGTGCCCATATGAGGGAAAAAAGAAAGGAATATTGCTTCCAAGCCCCAGCCTCTCTCCCCTCCACAGGGGGATAAGCACAATGGTTATTTCCATGTTCCTCTCTTTTAAACTCATGTAATCTAGAAAATAAACAACAATTGTGATTGATGTGCCGAAAGGCTCTAGTAAGTAATCAAGCTGCTTAAAGCTTATCAGAATATCTCATGTCTGAACAAAAAAAAGGTTTCTGTAGAGCAAGGAGTCTAAGCCCAAGCTCCAGACACCCAGGTGATGTCAGTGTGGACTGAGGTAATTCCTGTCTCAGGGTATACATCTGCACTGAACCCACACCGGCCTTCCATTTCTTTACCCCTCTCCCATTTCCTGAGGAGCTTCTGGGAGCATTCAGTTAATCAAGTTCCACTTTAGCTCATTTTGAGGGAGAAATACACACAGTTGATGTTTCTGAAAATGTTGTTCAGGGTGAAAGAAAAAACAGTCTGGATATGACCTTAATGGATCATCTATTCCAGCTACAGTCTCCTCACAAAACCTATCCCCAGTGCTTGGTAAAACTTTGGAATAAAACCTCTTTTATTTTGTCTAATATCAGTGTCTCTTGCTGTAATTTGACTTCTTCTCCTATCCGCTGCAGAGCTGACAGATTATATGAAGAACAATTGGTAAAGCATAGGCTGGAGAAGTAGACAGTGAGATGAACTGAAGAGTGGCTGCACTGCCAGGCTGAAAGGATTGCAGGCAGTGGCACAGAGGGGACCAGCCAGCAGGGGTGAGCCCCAGGGGCGGTGCCAGTTCTGCACTCTTTAACATCTTCATTAATCACCTCCACGTCAGGACAGAGAGTACCCTCAGCAAGCCTGCAGGTGACACAAAACTTAAGAAAGCAGCTGATGCACCAGAGGGTTGTGCAGGCATCCAGAGGCACCTTGACACTCTGCAGAAATGGGCTGCTGGGAATCACACAGAGCTCAGCAAAAGGAAGAGCAAAATCCTGCTGCTGGGAAGTAATAACCCCGTGCCCCAGTAGAGGCTGGGGGATTTCTGGGTGGAAAACAGCTTTGCAGAAAAGGACCTGGGAGTTCTGCTGGATACCAGTTTGACCTTGGGGCAGCAATGTGATTTCGTATGACGGGAACTTATAAAGCCTTGTGGTCTGCATTCAGAAAAGCAATGGCAGCTGGTTGAGGGAGGTGATCTTTCACCTCTGCCCAGACCTGGTGAGTCATATCTACTCCACCTACACCTGGGTTTCCCAGTCAAAAAAAAGAGATGTGCTCATCCTGGAGCAAGTCCAGGGATGGGCCACAAAGATGATTAAGGGATGGGAGCGTATGACATATGAGGATACGCTGAGTGAAATGGAACTATTCAATCTGGAGAAGCAAAACTCAGAGAGATCTTCTGCATGTGTATAAACAGCTGATTGTTATTTCTGCATGGGAGAGAATTGGGAAGACAGAACCAGACTCTTCTCTGTCATGCACAGTGATAGGACAAGAAAAATGTGAATGAACTGAGATACAAGAAATTCCATTCAGTATAAGACCAAAACCTTTCCAAGGGGGATTGAAGATGGGTACAGGTTTCCCTGAGAGGTTGTGCTGTCTCTGTCCTTGGAGATATTCAAAACACAACAGTACATGTCCCTGAACAACCTGCTTTAGCTGACTGTACTTGCAACAGGTGCTTGGATTAGATGATCTCCAGAAGTCCCTGCCAACCTCATAAATTCTGTGGTTCTGTGACTGTATTTCCTTCCTCTCTGCAGTAGCTTTTTTACATTCTTGAAGGTAATTTTCATATGCCTCCCTCATATCAAGTTAGTTCAATATTTTTCAGAGGAGTTATCTCATTGTGGCCATCTGGATCTTCTTCAGTCTGTCTGTGCCCTGCTCCAGGTGCAGTGTCCTGCACAGGGTGCAGCACAGCAGCTGAACCTGAATGACATCAGTAAGTTTTGGAGTTAACAGGCCACAGGGAGAACCAGGTGAGAAGACAGATCTGAAAGAGAGAAAAGGAAAGAAAGGCCAGCAAGCAAACAAGAGCTGCTACCCACCCACTGAGTGCCAGCACACAGTTAAAAAATTTCAGTTCTAGGTGTCATAGATGAGGTATCTTCAGAAATTTTCCAGAACTTCATGGTACACCTGTTTGGGAAAGAATGTGTTTGGCTTGGCTTTACACCCCTTAATACCAAGTTCTTAAATTGTACCTTTAAAAAAAAAACGATGGATTTGGCATCAGCCTTGTTTTCCAAATCCATTTTGTGCCACCCCCTCCCTTGACCCTCAACCCCCTTGGAATTGACAACCTTCCCACCTCACCTGGCACTGAACTTCCCCTGTGTACCTGGCAGAGGACTAGAGTTTCAGAGGGCAGACGATGCTGGTGAGCTCTTCTGCACTGTGCCCACGAGCTTGGCAGGAGGTGGACCCTTCCCAGTGCTCCAGAAGCCAGGACAGGAGCCAAGAACCAGGAGCAAGAGCAGCCAAAACAAACAACTTCAGTGTGCTGTACTCTAAAATATATGAGCATGTGTCAAAGTAGGAAGGCTCACAACAAGGGGTTGTCTTGGGCTGGCTTGTTTATGGCTCCATTCCTCAGCCTGCCTCCTCCCTTGTCTCTCTTGCCAAATACATAGCCCTTTTCAAAATACAGTAGAAACCAAGGGAATAAAAATTCTTGAAGTCATTCAAATATGGATTCCTCCCTCATAAAGAAGGCCACCCTCTTAGTGCCCTGTCAGCCTATGCACTGACAGGTGTCACCCCTGCAGAGCAGGCACCAGATGGGTAAAGGAGGGAAGCTGTTCTTTTTCCTTCTCCAATAGCTGCATTCTGAAAACCTAAGGAGGTTGTTTTGAGCTGCTTGGTGGTTTCTCCTGCTGTATTACTAAAGGCAGGCCAGTGAACAGCACAAGAAGTGCTTCAAAATGAAGTAATAAACTGGGTGAAAACAAGCGAGATTGCTCCTGGCACAAGATGACAGTAACCAGTGACCCCCAATGACCCTAAGGTATTTACTTGTGAATAAATCTCTACATTTCAGGAGTCCCAAATCATACTGCCCAATTTAATCCAGAGGGTTTTCAAACCTTCTAGCCTGCTTGAGCAATACCCCTTCAAACCAAAGGGGCCATTCCCTGAGCCAAGATGCAGCAAAGTCATTATTTGGTTTCAGGGGGAATTTTTATTTGTTGGTTGTTTGTTTGCAGTTTTGTTGTTGTTTCCCCTTCCCTCCCTCCTCATCTCTCCTCCTTAACACCATCCAAATAGACAAAATCAGATATTTTCTTTTTTGGAAATGATTTAGCAATATGTTTGCAAAATAAGAAAGGGGAAACCTTAACTGAAGTATGATACATCTACTCTGATCTTGCACGTATCTTTTTTTTTTTGGCTGGTCAAATAGATACATTTAGATCTATTTCTGATCCAAATAGATGAAATCAGATATCTTGTTTTTTGGAAATGATTTAGCAATATGTTTGCAAAATAAGAAAGGGTAAACCTTAACTGAAGTGTGGTACATCTACTCTGATATTGCACTTTTTTTTTTTTTTTTGCTGGTCTTAGCTGAAATTTTTCTCTGTGTGCATACTCTGAATGTAAATATCTTGGTGTAATACCAATGTCTGCTTGTATAATGCAAGAACATAACACCTAAACATAATGTAGATATAGAAATCAACTGAAAAATGTGTCATTATTTTGAGTGAAGCACGACAACAAAATCAGAATTTAAACCCTCTCCTCTTGTCTCCAATATGGAATGAAGGAGTCAGTTTAAAAGAGTTTTCTCCCCCATTCCTGGTCACGCAGGCCTGTTAGCTGGCAAGAAGACATCTGCTAATCTTTCAGTAGAAGGGCTTTTAGCTCCTTGTCTGCTTGTTTGGTGACAGTGACAGAATTTGAAGTGTTGTGGTGGGCTGGCAACACTCAGCGGGGATCTGAGGTGCTGGTGGGAACATCGTGAGTTTTGCCCTGCAGAGCAGACCATCAGTTGTGTCAGCCTCACTCTTGGGCGTGTAAACTTACAGACCTTTCTTTACTTTCTGGTTCAAGCTTCCACTGAAACTCCAGCAGAAGCACATCACAGGGAAAAACAAGGATTATCACTCTGCTTTTCCTGCTGCAGGAGACAGGACCTCCTTGGCTTCTGCTCTGGGTGAGGTGCTCTCTGTAGAGGTGTAGGGGACACCTCGAGACTTCAGCTTCCCCAAGAGCACTGGGGATGCTGCACTTTTCTTTTTTTTTTTTTATTCCTACTAAACTTTCCAAGTTTTACTGAGATCTGAACTCTGGAGAGATGGTGATGAATGTTAAGTCTGTCCTTCTTGCTTTCCTTCCATTTTTACAAATTGCAGGCTTCGTCCTCCTGAATTAGGATATCTATTTCCAGAAGAGCAACAGTGGATTTCAATCCCTGATGTATTTAATGAGAAATTATAAATTAATAGGCCTTCTTCATGGAAGATCTATGCTAAATCTGTGCAGGATCCTTAAGGACTGCATAGCCAAAATAATTGACTGTCTGTATGGCTGTAATAAACACAATTTAATCTAGGAAGATTGGGACAGTCTAAAACATATTAAAAAAAAAACCCTAACAAAACACTAAAATCACATGGCTGAAGGGTTTAATGTGTCCTCGACAGACCTGGCTATGCCAAATTTAATTAAGGAGTTCTATTTGTGTCAATAAATTTTCATCCAAGGTAAAATAAAAGTCATTCAATTTGTTAAAATTTAATTTTATTTAGATACACAATTAGTGGGTTTATCCTATTGGAAAATAATTCAGCCAAGGAATCAATGCTAGCACCAAGTACAAGTGAGTTTACAAACAGTCCAAACAGTCTTCTGACACTGACTGGCTACAGGTAAGGATGGAATATTTTACATAAATATTTTACATAAGTGGCATATTTCTCTTTCACATATGTACACACAGACAAACAGATATCTCTGTAACTATTTCCTAAAAATCATTAGCTGAATGGTACTGTAATATTACTAAAACTAATAACTGTTTTCTTACAGAAATTGCTGAAGGCTGCTTCGGAAATGAGACAAAGCAAAAAAAAAAAAAAAATAGAAAAATACAGCATTCATAATTTTGTCTGTCTTCATCTCTCAATTTTTAAAAAGGTGGTGCTTTAGCCCCGTGTTTGTTTTGTACTATTTTCCAGTAAAATATGGATGAAATCAGATCAAGAAAATGGTACTAAGAACAAGCCTAATGGACCCATGCAAGTAAGCTCTCCACTATTACGTTGCCACAGCAAGGATGGAAAACATTTCCAGTGCTGCCAACTGTGCCAGGATGCCTGCTGACCTGTGCTAGGAGCCCGGGTGTGGAGGATGAGCAAGATGTGCTCATGCATATTTTATCCAGGAGGCCTTGACAAACCCACCAAAAAGTGAATCACGGTCCAGAAGGATAATTGTTATGACTGGGAAATTGTCACATCACCTAACCTGAGACACCCAGTAGGTAATTAAGGCAGTAGCTGCCTAATGTGTCTGCACCGGCAAATCAGGTCACTCCTCCTTTTTCCCAGCTGCAGTGATTACACATCCTGTATTCATGTTAGCTGCCTTTGGGAGTGAACATCCAAGAGGAAACAGGCACCTGGAGGGAACAGCATCTCTCTGGTCTGCAAAGAGAGGGCACTTGGGGAGAAAGAAATCTTGCTGCTTCCAAAAGAGAGACTCCTTCAACTCTAACTCAGCAGATTTTGCTCCCTAAACCTTTCTTTTTAGGGACAGGGAGTGACACACCTTTTCTTTTTCTTTTATAAAAAGAACCCAAACCACTTCTCTGAAGGCTTGGAAAAAAGCTATGTCATTAATAGATGCATTTTGAACAAAGAAAACACCATGTGTATGTACATATGTATGTACACATATGCTCAACTTCCTTCAGGATTCTACAGAGCCCCTAAAGGCAGGCAGAGAGGTGGTATCAGGGACCAGTTACTTATTTTCATTTTTATTGTGGTACTCTTGCCCTTTGGGATTGAAGTTAGGGTGAGGCCAGTGACACTTTCAAAGGACTGGTTTGATTCTAGAGGACACAAAATCCCAGGAAAAGAACTGGTGATGCTGTGATCAAAGCCACAGGTTCTCTTTTCCCATAGGGAATGATATCTTGGCTATTAGCAGGCATAGAGGGTGGGGTGGGCTCAGCATTTGTAGTTTACTTTAATGAGGCATTCATCATTGTAGGGCTTTCAATAATGTAAGGACAGCTGGTGTTAGCAGAGGTAAAATTACATGCTCCTTTAGGGAGGGAGGTTACCTCCTCTATGTGAATTACATTAGAGTTTGTGTTGGGATTATAGTCCAATCTGAAGAGTATAAAATATCAGAAGCACAACTCCTTCTTGCAATATGCAAGGCCTAAAGACATAGTGAGAGGATTTGTGCTGAGAGGAGAAAATTCTCTTCGAGCTCTTTTCCAACACAGATTGGTTCCCCGACTTACAACTGTGATCAGGGTTTGAAGGTCTGGGAAACCTTCATGTGCCCAGCATTCTGCTAATGCTACTGCAGTAATACAACTACAGAGAAGACAGGTTGGCAAGCACCCTTCCTCATTTACATGTTCTTTTGCTGCAAAGATTAGTGCCCTGATATTAGACTTAGCTGTAGGGATAGGGTCTGCAAATATCAGCCTCCACGCCCCGTATTGCCCCATCCTCCACAGCCCAGAGGCAGAATGCTGTGGATTTCTGTGATGATCCATACCCTTTCAGAGTAGGAAAGAGTGTAAGGTCTAAAGCATCAACAGACAAGCCTGTTCCCACCTGTGATGAGATGAGGGAAATAAACACTCTGGACAGGGCCCTTAGGCTTGGCTCTCTCCTTCTGCAGGGACCCATCACTTGGGGTAGCAATCAGAGGAGACAATTTATATTTTTAAGAGCCGTCTGTGTGTCCAGAGTCAGAGTAAGTGTAGAGACCAACGCTCTGTTTTATTGTGGGGATTGCTGCCCAGGATATAATTAAAGTAAAGATTTGAGCTGGGATTATCTTTACTCTCTCCTCAGCTTGTTTCTCTTGCTTTCTGCAGCGCCCGTGTGGTAGTTCATTCCTTCTGAAGCAAATCAATCATCTCCCTCCCAGAGGAAATCTGAGCACAAGTGATGGAATAACAGCACAGACAGATTTTGTGGTCACAGATGTCATCATATTCAGCTCTCCTGTCCCTGGACAAGCCAGGCAGTGTCCTTAGCAGGCCCCGAGGTCTCCTGCCTTGTCCTGGGGGACCTGTCATGCCCATGACACGGGCACCACTGAGGTGTCTGTGACACAACCATCTCTGGCACTTAAAGCACTTTGGATTAAACTCTCCCCCCATACATAAAAGTGATCTTTATGTCTCAGCATCACTGGGGTGCCTAAAGAGAAGACTTTGGCCTAGAAGCGTCCTGGCCATTCCATGGCAGAGTCCTGAGCACTGCAGACATGAGCCCTGTTGTACCAAGCAGTGACACACCTGTCCTGTGCACCCTGCAGAGACAACAGCGACAAAGGGATTTGAGCTGCTTGGAAAAGAAGCTCCAGAGATCTTCCTCCTTGGATCGACCACTTAGATGACATTTGATCCTCAGTAAGGTGTTATAGCTCTCTTTCTTCCCACAACACTTCCTTCCTTCAAACACTTCTGATTTTATTTTCTGGTCCATGGTTGGTTTGGCTACACAGTGACAAAAAAACATAGGTTAACTTGGTTCAGAAAAGAGGGTAATAATATTACTAACCCAAACAAAAAGAAGGAAAAGAAAGTGATTTAAATTGTGACTTTATAATTGTAATCTATTTCAAATTAAAACAACTCAAACCGTTTCTACTCACTGAAAAAAAAAAAGTCTCCATTTTTGTGGTAATTTTCTGCCTCAAGTCTTCTTAAGAGGGTTTAACACATATGAAGCAAATATCAACTCCTAACAGCCCTTCATCTCTAACACTGCATGATTACTACTACTACTACTACTACTACTACTACTACTACTACTACCACTACTACTACAATCTGGCATTTGTACGCTTTTCCTCAGGTGAGCAGTGTCTTCTAACCCTTTAGAAAAAATCACACATGAGCAAGAAAGTAAAGATGTCTTGGGGTAAACTTCCAGCCATGGGTCAGGATCTCCTACTAACTGTAGCTGCTTCAGGATTTTGCCACATACCACAGACACAAAGCCATGATGCAATGAGCAATTCTGAGTCCAACAGATACAGAGGAGTTTAAGGTCTGATTAGACAAAGAAATAAGGTTACTTACCAAAGCTCAGGAAAGAACCTTGTGGTTCAACTGGTGATGTGCCTCTGGCATTTGTGTTTTGTGCTTCTAGCCCCCAAGCTGTATTTCCTTTTGCTTCTAGAGAGCTGTCTTCATCCACGTAGAAAAAGAATGCATGAGGTAAGATTTGTTCTGGTTGTAAACCAGTTCAGTGATCTGTGGTATTGGTGACACTGGTGAAGAGAAGTTGTCTCTGAACACCAAGGCAGCTTTGTGCATACAAATATTCTTGATTGTGAGCATCAGCTGAAGAAGAGGAAAAGCTTACATTCCTGATTAAAAGAGCTGTCTTTCCACCCGACAAAATAAATCAACATTCCTGGTAAACCAACCATCTTTCCACCCTGCAACATAAACCAACATTCAGAAAAAGATGGAATATTTGCTAAGTTTTTCATTCAACCACCCCTTGTGTTACGGGTAGCTCCAGCTTTTAGACCATACACAGCTTTCTTGAACACTGTTGGGCAGGAGGGCTCAGTGCAAAAACCCAGCAATGGTGTGGCTGAAGAAAGAACGTTTTATCTCTTCATCTTCAGAGACAAGTGTGGGTTGGATATGCAGCTATGCACCTCTCACATTCAGCTGCATTCAAAATCCTTTAAAAAGAACTATCTAAGGCTGGAGTCAGTCTGGAGGAAGCTTTCTGATCACCAACTCAAGGAGCACAGATATGTTTTTATTTATCTTTTAAACACTGCTTACTGGGAAGCAGAAGTGTTTTTAAACACTTTAGTTCCAGTGTCCTCAAGTTTCTAATGGAAAGGGAAAATTACGAAGGTCACGTATCAACATTTTATTGACCACGAGTCAAAACTGGTTGGCTGGCAAATGTTTGATGCCTTCCCACCTGTGTGGAATTGCCACTGTCCTCCCTTAAGGACCCGATTCCCATTAGCTTCTTGTGATGGATGGGGGGAAGGGGAACATGCTGTGTGTGCAGCGCTGGAATAGGGAATGAGATTTTTGCAACCTTTCATTTAAAAGAGAAATCCTTGGGGGTCTGTGAATGGCAGGCTGTACCAGAGATCTCTCACAGGCGTTCAGACCTAATGGCATGGTGACACCAGAGCTAACCTTTTTTCACCAGCCTCCTTTGTGTCAAGGGCTGACATGGCTGATTTCAGAAAGCAATGATTGCTTCTCCCCTTGCTTTAGTCTGTTGTGGAAAAGGCTGGTTGGAAATCACTGTTTGCTGTTTTGATTGAATGCATCAGGACTCTGGGTATTTCTTCTTTCTTTAAAGACATACATTAGTATGCTGGCTATCTGGAGCTCACTATGGAAAATATTCTAGTTGGGGTAGACTGCCTGCCAGGAAAGACTGATGGTTTGGTTCAGTAAAGAAAATTAAACTAAAATAAGATCTGATTCCGAAGCTCTGGCTCCAGCCTGAGTTGAGATGCATTTCTGTTTCTAAAGGAATCCTAAAAAACCCTTAATTTAATCCTAAAACCAAAAGAAAATCTTTTGTATTTGAGCTTATTTTTTTCTGATGCTGGCTGAGGTCAATACAAGCAATATCCACAGAATGACAGCCAAAGATTTTCGCCTTAAAGAAAACTTGGGAAAAAATCCTATCTCTTTCTGAAACAATTGTTCTTATGAGGCTGTTTGGCTAATTTTGCAGACATGAGAGCTGCAACTAATCACAGTAAAATCAGACTGCCTGATGTTACCTCAGACACATGTTGAGTCCTTGAAACCATAAGGGCTCTTATCCAGCTAGTGGTGTTGTCAAGAAGAGTCAAGCACCCATGTGAAAATCACGCATTTTTCTGGATCAGAACTGCCAAAGTTTGCCCAAGGTTTGCTCCACTCAGCGTTTTCACAGCACTCTCTGGGTACCTTCTCCAGGCTTTGCAGTCTTGCTCGTGTCCTTGCAATCTTTCAGTAATTTCCAGGGGTTCATCATTTTGCTGTGAGTCCATTTCCTCTGTCCAGCTTCTCCACAGGGACCACTCAACAGCTTTTCCTCCTGTGAACATCCCTGGGCAGAGATCAGCATGGATCGAAATCCTGCTTCCTGCAACAATAACTTCCAGGGATCATCTGCACCATAAAGGGATGGATGATGGCAAATGACACAAAGGAAGCTGCCTTTACACGGCTCCTGAGGAGGCTGGGACAGGGAGAAAAGATGT
This sequence comes from Brachypodius melanocephalos, assembly GCA_013398615.1. Taxonomy (NCBI): domain Eukaryota; kingdom Metazoa; phylum Chordata; class Aves; order Passeriformes; family Pycnonotidae; genus Brachypodius; species Brachypodius melanocephalos. The sequence continues at coordinate 2,457,319 of VZSR01003809.1, read as the reverse complement.
GCTACGGAGAGATACAATTTCCTAAGGGAGTCCCCCAAACTATCACATACTGTGTTATGAATCTTCACAACTGGATGTCCCTACCACCTCCACACTGCAAACAAACAGTGTTTGAAGTGAATGCAGGCACAGGATATTTTGCTTTTACATTGTCCCACAGGTTTTCTAGAAACTACACATGAGCAGTAGCACTTGTGCAACAGGGCACCAAAGGATTAGCACAAGAGTTTGGACAAGAAATGGAGAACATCTCTCACTTGAAGGGCAAAACCAAACAGAGGTCAAAAAATAAGTCAGAAAAGTATGTGTGTTTATTCCAGAATGCATTAACACAGGAACTGATTGTATTATTAATTTTAAAAATAGATTAATAATTGGGCAGAAGAGAGAAAAAAATGACAGCTTCTCAAACATCTTTTACAGTAGAAAATGAGGGAAGTAGCAAGGGATACATCCATCTAACTGTTGCAGAAAGAGAAATGATGGAAAAAATATCTGTAAAATCTTCCCTTTTGTTGTTTTTCTAACCTCATTTCCAGTAGTTTTCCCATTACCTACTCTGCTTGGGGAATCCTTCTGCTTTTCTTTAAGGTGTTTTCCCCCATGTTATTTTTATTAAATCAATTACCATTAAATTTACATCCTATAGCTTAATTATAGGGAAATTATTTTGCCGAGGAGCCTGATGGTAGAAGAATGGAGTCAACCATCTTCATTATAAGACTAGTTTCTTTATAAGACTAGTATAAAGCCATTCATTTCCAAGTTTAGTCCTTGGGAAACAATAAATGCAATGCTATTATACTGCCTAAAAAATATGACACTTTGGCACATCTTAAATGTTTATGACAAGTCCACTGCACTATGCTGAAATGATCTTTTTCTATAACTCAGGTGAAAAAAAAAAATAAAAGGGCCTATTTTAACAAGGACAGGGATGCTAATAGGTGGTGATTAATTGTCCACAGGTGATTAGGGGAAAAATGAGGCAGAAGAAAATTTTTCCAGGCCATCACTTCTGCTGAGAACATCAGGATTTCAAACACTAGTAGGAGCTAAAAAAGTGTACTGGTGAAATAAAAAGATATTTTACTCATTTACCTCCACTAAAATGTCAGCTCTGCCATATTTACTGCATATAGCAATCATGCTGGAAAATTGACGATCACACTTCTACCACTTCTCATCATTTTATGAATACTGGGTATAATTGGTTTCTGTGGCACCATGCCATGCTAGGCCCTTGTACATAAATACATGGAGTGCTGCAGTCCTATTGTGCTTGTTATCTGCATTCCAGGGGATATCTCGATGACAATTGCTTCCAGAAGATGCATCATGCCTAATGCTGGTACTTTTCAAAGTGATGGAACAGCATTTCTAAACCTGTTTTGGACAGGAAGCTCCAAAACTCTTTGCATATTCTTCCCTTGCCTCTTCCAAAATTCTTAGGTATAGGTACCACGTACCCTATAACAAAATCCTCAACAAGACCATTCCTTCTTACATTTAAAGACATGGGGAGTAAAAAGGGTGTCTCTCTATTTCCTGCTTCCAGCCTCTACTCTGAAAGCTTAAGAGAGAAAACAGTTTTGATGTTTACTTTGGCTCCACTCCATTCCTGTGTATGAATTTTCTTGGTGCTCCTGGAAATGAAACTCATGATAAAACAGCACAATACCATGGCCCTCTGTTGGTCTTGAGGCAAAGGAGTGACACTGCACATGTCTAAAGGAGGCTGTGGTGCCACCTTGGTGTGGGCAGGTGTCCAGGTCAGTGCACAGGTGTTGGGCATGGGGCTGGGACACTGACACAGGAACAGCCTTTCTCACCATCCTCCATGCCCCTCTTTTCTGTTAGTGGTTTCACTTTCCCTGTAAAACCTTTCCTATAGGTTGCTTTCCTTCTTAGGTTTTTTTTTTTTCCTTTCTTTTTTTTCTTATTTTTCTTCTTCCTTTTCACCCTCCCCCCTCTCCTTCAAGGCATTTATATGCTGAGGTAGGGAGAGAATTTGCTTAATGTCATAGAAAACAAGATTTTTTTTTTTTTCCTATTGACAAACAGCAATTGGTCTTCTTTATGCAGGCAATAAAAAGAAAGAAAGGGAAATTGAGTGAAGCCGCAGTAGCTGCTAATATCTCATAACCATTTTTTTACTGTGATGAATTAGCTTCAACAGACACTTGACTCAAACAGACCTGCAATCTGATTTTGTAACTTCAGCCTGGTACTTTGAGTGAGCACTGACAGCAGAACAAAGTACAGGCTACACTGAAACCAGGCGCACCCAAATTAATCTCTGCTGTGTATTGATAGATACAGAGCGTTATAAGTAATGTGGAGTTTGGTTTTACTTCCAGTTTGCTTGATAACATTAACTCTCTAGGGCTTTATTGCTGAAAAGGAGACATTCCTGATTCAGTACACCTTTTTTATTATTATTTTGCAAAAAATGAAATGGGAGTAGACAGAATTTTCCTTGCCTTAACTAAACAGCTCAATTTCAGTGTCTTGATCAGTTCTGGACACATCTTTTAATTTTTATTAATATTAACTAACTATTTTCATGGGATAAGATTCACCTGTGGATCTCATTGCTTTTAGTGCCAGCAGGATAAGCGGATTGAGATAAGACATGAGAGAGACATACAGTACAGAAAATTGGGCAGATGCTGTAAGTGCTATGTTAGCTCTGAGTTTCTGGGGTTCCCAGCTTAGGGGGATTGGATTGAGCTGACCTGTGCCTGTAGATGACACTTTCTCAAGCCAGCACTTCAGCTGAGAAGTGCAGTCGCTTCCCCAGCTGACCTGTCAGGTGTTGTCTGACAAGATATATAGGGTGGTGAATTGTTCTCTTTTAAACCCTTATAATGATCCTGCAGTGATGCCAGATTCCACGTTTTTGATGAGTGTGCTCTGCCTGGTGATGGATGAATTCAGAGGGAAAGCAAAGTCTTTCCCCTCTGGGGAAATATCTGAGTGAGTTCTTGGAACACACAGCGATACCCGAGCGAGTCCGCCCCAATCCGACACTGCACGGAGTCAGGGGCAGCAACCCCTCCCTGCTCCCATAGTAAGGATGTTTCTTTTTAATACCTCCTTTTCTCTCCAACAGGTGTTTAGGCAGTGGAGATGAAGAGAAAGAAAGGGGAGAACAGGAGGAAAAACTTTCAGTGTTGAGGGACTCTGGAGTCACCCGTGTAAAACGGGTAAAATGTCAGTGGGAATGTCAAGTCTCTTGCAGGTAAAAAAATGTGAGGAAGCATCTGTCCAATGCTTCCAGTCAAAATGGGCAAGTATTGAGGAGACTTTAATTTGCTTATGGGTGAGAGAAGAGAAGGTGAAGACAGGAAGGGCTTTCACTCAGTGAAAAGGGCAGCAGAAAGAAAGTCCCAGGGTTCTTTGGGACTTGCCCAACTTTCACCTCCAGGCATGTAAATTCATTCCCCTTGCCACTACCATTACAGAGTTTTTCTAAAGGGCCTGAGTTCCCAAATTCCTTTAAACTGCATAGGATAGGAATACATTTGGATACCTGTCCTAATCATGAAAATCTATGTGAAGAATATTTTGGGTCAGCTACAATTATTTCCTGCTGTCAATAGGTGCTGGGAAGCTGTGTGTTAGTGGGCCAGCAGTTGTTCAGATATTGGTCCTATGAAATTGTTTCTCAAAGCAGAGGTTTGTAAAGCCTGCTTAAAGCAGGTTTTACAAAGGCTAAATCTACTGCTAAAGACACAACACCTTCCTCTCATCAAGGTAACTGGATTAGACTCCAAATTTACAAAGGTTGATGTTCATAGTAGCAGAATTGTTTGGTAACTCAGGTAGAAAGGGATCTCTGGCCGTCCTCTGGCTCAACCTCCCTGCTCACAGCTCAGACAGCTTTAAAGTCAGGTCAGGCTACTCAGAGCTTCAGCAAGCTGAATTTTTAACATCTTTGAGGATGGAGAACCTGCAGGATCCCTGGGCACCTGTTCCAGTGTTTGACCAACCTTGTTGTGAAGTTTGTTCCCTTAAGATCTATCTGGAGTTTTCCAAGTCCCAGATAGCGCCTTGTGGCCTCTTGTCCTGTCACTTTGTGCCTCTGGGAAGAGCCTGGCTCCATCTTCCTTATACCTTCTCATCAGACAGCAATGAAATTCTCCTTCCGCCTTTTCTGAATGAGGCTGAATAAATCCCATCCCCTCAGAGCTGCAGCTGGAAGAAGGCTGGAAAGGATCCGTCGAAGGAAAAGCAGAAGTTTGAACCAACAGTAGGCATGGCTGCGTTAGGAGGAGTGTTTCCATCGGGCCAAGGGACACGACCCTTCTTTACTCAGCACTGCTGAGGCCAGACCTGGAATGCTGTTTCCAGGAACATTGGGGATGCTCCCTAAAGGATGGGAGAAGTGAAAGCCCAGAGCTGTGGTTTAGATGGGGACTGGGAGGAGAACACTAAAAGAGAATGGAGGCTGCAAAAAGCACCTTCTGCTGGGGCAGGCTTAGTCTGTGGGAGGGCTGGATGCTTTTAGGCGTCAAACTAGAGTGAGGGCTGATGTAAAGGAAAAGCTGAGACCTCCAGCCCACTGGACATGTATCAGTGGGGCTGAAAGAAACCACCCAAGGAAACTGAAAGCTAAGCAGAATTCCCTCTGAGGAATACTGAATATCTGGGCAGTGGAGATGCTGTCTTAGGAGTAAGTCACTGGCCAGGACTGAGAAGTCAGTGGTTAGGGTTGAGGGAAAGAAGGAAAAAGCCCAGAGCTAGCTTTGGTGTGGCAATGGACAGGGACTGCTGCAGCATCCTGAAGGTGGCAAAAATAGTCATGCACAAGAGAGCCTTTTATTGTTGAGAGGCTGAGTTGATTACTTGGAGACCCAGAATAAGGTTAGCATAATTGTTGAGAGGTTGAGAAAAGGGAAAAATTTACTCTGAGTGGGGCTGGAAAATTATTCCCCAAGTAAAATGGGGCCGATGCCTGTTTTCATTGAGATTTACCCCGATGTTTTTGCTGTATGCATCAGGCCCTTGTCAGTGCAGTATTGCTTGAGATTTCTTGCTGAAAATATAGCATACTCCTGCTCCTCTCCAGGCAAAATTCACCTTCTCAGCCACCTGCTGCTGCAGGGAGAGTTGTATCATGGTGATGCTGGGACCATTCCATCTTCCTAGCATCTGCATTAGGCTCTCAGCTGCTCAGTTTGGCATACAGAATAAAAAGAAAACAAAATAAAGGAATCAAACCACTCTAAAACATCCCCTTAGGGCAGTGGCAGAGCATTTATGCAATAATGTCTTAAGCCAGAACAAAACATTAAAATATATATTTGGGGTGGGAACTGGAGACTCAAACCAAGTTTTTCTTCTATCATTTACAGTGGCTGCTGCTGTCACCAGGCGTGTGCCTGGGGGAGCACAAGTCCCTGACGTCCCAAAACAGGCGGGCCTCAGCATCAAGGGACTGAAGTATCAGTGCCCTGCAGGTGAAAGATAATTTTGAAGAGATTTCATAGGGTCATAGGCCAAAATTTCGTAATGTTGATCCCTCCATCCAGCACCTGAATTCCAACTGGGTGCTAGATCCTGCAAATTCTTTGCACACAAGAGTAGCTTTGGGTTCACCAAGCTCCAAAGAGGAAGGATCTGAAGGATCTGGCCCCAGATAACTCACAGAATAGAGCTGGAAGGGACCCACAAGGAGCATTAACTGTTTAGTGAGTGGCCCTTACAGGGATCCAACCCAGAACCAGCATCATGCTCCAATCAACTGACCTGACCCCAGGCTCTGGACTCAGTGGTGTGGTGGCATGAGATGTCAGGGGTCCATGGATGTTTGTTATCTCTCCAAGGACTCTCCTGCTGCTGTGCAACGGTGTCTGTGGCTTTGCTGGTTTGTAGGGTTTTCTGGTTTTTTGTCACTTGAAGATCCTTTAGTGGCTGGGTTTCCAGCCTGGCTGGAGAGAAATACCGGGGCACTGGGAACTGCAGGACAGATGTCAGCAGGAAGAAAATACCCTGAACTGCTTTTCTCTAAGGGAAAACCTAGCCTGTCACTGCCACCTGAGCTCACACCTCTTCCCCTGGAGACTGTTTTTCCTTATCTTACCTTCTTCTGCCTCTTGTTTAAGCTCTTTGGATGCCATCCAGTGACAATAGACATTCCAGTGACTTCTTTTGGAATTTAATTACTCCTAACCACCCAGATGGGTCAAACCCACACGTAGTATTAATATTTAGCACACAATAGCTCTATACCTGTCACACCAACTGAGCTATACTGTACTGCCAGTAGATGTACCTTCCTAACTAGCCTGTGGTCCTCGGGGTGGAAACAGGAGTGATGTCCAGGCAGAGAACAGCATTTCTGTGGGAGACCCTCTAGCTGTAAGTGCTTCCCCCTGTACTACAGAGGGGCTGCATTGGTCCATCCCTGCTCCCAGCCACAGCAGTGAAGAGCAGCTCCTAGCTCAGCTAACAAGGCTCCACTGGGAAGTCCCTCCCCACCTGAGATGTCCTTGGGGAAAGCTGGCTCCAGATGAGGACTTATCTAAGTGAGTAAATCAGAGGAGAGCTAATGCCCAACCAATGTTCAATAGGGCCAGCAGCCCTTTATGGGCTGTTTTAGAGTCCCATTCTAATCCTGGTGTTTCTTCCATCTCCTTGCATTGGACCCAGAGTGCAATTTTGTGGGGATAACACCACTGGAAAATAAACCCTGTCAGGGGCATGGGGGTGTGTCTGCAGTCCCTCCATCTCATTAGTGGTTGCATCATGGGTCAATCAATGTGAGGGAGCTGGCGGAAAAGCAGTAGTGGGCCCAAGGGGAAGGAGCAGGATACAGCTGTCCTTTCCACAGCAGTGAGCCACTTGGCCAGATTAGAGGTGCCAGCAAACAGGAGATCCTAATTCTCCTGGGAGTTTCTGCTGTGCCTTCACAGCCACTGAAGTTTCATGCACCTGATCTTCAGAGGAGAAGGCACTGTGGTAGAAGGAAAGCCAGGGCTGGGGAGATTCCTTGGTCTCCCAGATATGAAGAAACAATGTTTGGCTGAGATTTCCTGTGATGGGATAGGAGTTGAGTGCACTGGGCTGGGGCCAGGGGTTCCATCAGGGCTAAGCCTCGAGCTGCTGGTTAAGTTGCACTGGTGAAGGGGGATAGGGAGAACAAGGACCACATGGGCTTGCCCAGAAATGCCCCAGGGATACAGCACAGCCCTGGGCCACCCACCTTCTCAAGGACATCTAGAATGACTTTTCTGGGGCCAAGCACCAGGACAGGAACACAGGTAAAGGGGATTATCTGAACTGGTAAAGTAATGCCATGCAGAATATCCCTTCAAAAGTGGCTTCAGGAGAATAAAAGGTCATTTCATTTTCCACTGCACTACAGAGTATTAAGCTCTAAGTATGCCAAATATATCTGAGCTAACAAAACAGGAAGTTTCTTGAGAGGCAAGAGAACTTCCTCAGAGCCCCAAAGACAGAATCAAAGTGACTGACATTTTCTCTGTCATGCCTTTGACAAAAGCAGCATAATGTAATCCTCTTTACCTGCTATCAGGAGAGAAGACTGGCCTGTATAATGATAAAGAAAAATTGAAGGACTTTTAAAGGACATGGTGAATCCTGAAAGCCGGGAGGTGTTCATTATCAGTGCATAAAGACACTCTTGAGATGCTCATCTTTGGAGGGGCCCATTACGAACGCTGTTGGGAATGGTGAAATTCAGAGCTCTAATTTACCACAATTTAAAACTACTTTGCCAGGGTTTGAGGAGGCTGTGTCTTTTGTTTTGTTTTGATTTGCATGAAGAGACCAATGAAGTTATGAATCCAAAGTTGCAAGGCTTACCTTGATGAAGTGATATTGAGCAGTTTTGTGTTCTGATATACTCAACTGATGCTTTCAACTCTCTCAGCTGTAACAGCTCCAAAATCCCAGAAAATTCCCATCTCTGCAGGACTGTGTGAATTCATCTGAAGGAACATGGCAATGACTGCAAAAGTCTCTTTCAGCTAAGAACTAAAAAATATTCTACGTGCTCTCTGTGCATTTGTGGATGGATCATGGTACCTAAAGGTACTCTTGCAAATTAATTTTTGCCATCCAGGTCTTACTTTTGTCCATTGTGTGATACTGCCTGAATGGAAAAGTGAAAACCTTTATTTCAATGTGAGTTAGCACCTGCTTGCTTCCCAAGCAAAATTCCAGCATACCTTATCACTAACCATTTCATACTGCCAAAAATTAAATGAAACGGAAATAAAATTATTCATCCAGGCTGCACACTGGTACAGATGGATGAACAAAAAATACCAGATTAGGAAATTTTACTTACAGAGGCAAAGTTATTTTTCTTTGATAACTAGGGAAATCCTATGGACCCACTTCCAAAACCCATCCTGGCTGAGGTCAGTGGGGATTTTTCTGTGTCATTTAAAAAGCCTTTAATTACTCTTCCCTTCCACAGGACTTCCCTGTAAGCATAAGGAGGTTAATTACTTCCCGAGTAGTATCTGGTTCTTCTTCTTATTAATTATTTAGTGATTAATTATGAGGCATTGCCTCTCAGGGATGTGTGTGAGCTATAATAGGCACCAATATAGACAGACTCTGCCCTGAGGAGTTTCCAATCTCTTCTTTTTAGTTGTATGACCAATGAGAGAGATGTAGCCTCATTTACACAACAGCTTGACCAAAACAAATGGAAAAGACACCCATCTCTCTAAGGCTGAGGGAGCAGAGGTTTCTGGGATGGGTAAAACACAGGCACCTTGTCCATCTGTGTGGGGTGTTCACATCCCAGAGGCCAGGAGCAGCTACAAATACTCAACCTCAGAGGGCTATTCTTTGAGAGGTACACACCTGGCACATGTTCACAAAATCTGTCTCCCCAGGTGTCTGCCCTTAAGGGAATGCCCAGACAGCATGAGTGGGATTGAACACAGGGATCAAAAACCAGCCCTGCCCAGACTGAGACCACAAAATGCTAGCAGGGAAAACTGCTGTCCATCCTACATCCCTGCTCTGGATGTGAGCTCTGACTGCTGAAAAGCTGTTAAACACACACCTCACTCTGAGGAGATATAACAGAAATAGCATCCAGCTATTCCTCAGCTCCTGCCAGTCTGTGCCGCAGTCACACGGGGAGCTTCCAAGCAGGAGCTCTGCTCCACTGCCCACGGACTCCTCTCCACTGTCCACACCCTGATAAATGCAGAGGGTGAGCAGTGCTCCCACTACCAGGCCAGACCCCGAATTAAAGAGAAGAGGCATCCCAAGGGTTGTTCTTCTGCCTCTGGAGCTGGTAGTGAGGGGAGTTCAGATGTATCAGAGCAAGACAGTGTGCAGCAGGCTGTCAGACTTGACACCAGCTAGGGATTTCACTGTTTAAATCCTGACTTCAGATTCAATCTGTGCAGCAACAGGAGGAGAAGGAAGCAGCAGGCAGTTTTTTTTCCCAGCATTTCCAAAGTCCAGGTACCCAGCTGTTACACCCACTTGCTGGTCCTTCCTATTTTTTTTTATTCAGACAAGCAACTGAAAACAGTTTCACAGCTTAGCAGCTTCTGTGTAAAAACAAATCTGCTCTTCTGCACAATTAGGAATTCACTAAACCAAAGTCACACCATCATGAGTCTGGTGCCCTTTCGGAGGGTCTAGTGATGCTGCTCCATGGTTCAGTGCTTCCGTGAAGCGGAGACTTTTCCTTGGCATCCCGAGGTATGCAAAACACCAAGCAGCCTCCTGTGCAAACAAGGCTGGCCTACTTTCTGCAAATGACTGCCCCTCAACCATCCTCACCAGACAGTCTGATTATATTTCTCGTATTGCACCACAGATGTTCATAACTTGTCGTCGGCATCAGGAACACCAGCCAAGTATTCCAGCTGTATAATAGCTTTTTATTGCTGGTTGAAGAGTCTCAGTATAAATTACTTCCCCTCATATCCCTGGAAATCACACAAACATCACGCAAGGCAGGGAAGAATGCATTTAGAACCACCTCTGCAAAGTGCCGCAGCAATGTTTTAACGAGGGTTGTCTTAGTCCAAGCGCTGAGCAACTCCAACTTGCAGAGCTCCTTCTGCTGAGAAGATACAAGAGAAAAGCATCACTGCTGGGCACACTTGGATTGGGAGGATTCTGCTCTGCTGTTTGGGAATCCATGATAAAAGACAAGTTATCTTGAGATGACTTGCTTTTAATTCTAAAATCAGCAACGTTGAATACAGGGAGATTGGTAGGAAAAGAGAAAAACCTAGGAGAACAACAAGGGAACAAACAAATGCCTTTGTAAGGAGTAGGGGTTGATCAGCTCCTCCCAGGATAAGAAGCAAAGGACATAAAGCAAAGGACATAAAGCTAAGCTTTCAGGTTCAAAATGAGCACATGGAAATAGTTTTCACCATGTGCCTAAGGAGGCTGTGGATGTCAATTTTTACATGGCTCAAAAAGGACTGAATGGCTACTTGAAAACAAAATCCATTGAGGGATGTTAAGTATACAGACAACACATCTGAGCTAGGAAATAGCCGACCTGCAATTTTTTGTTGCACCCCTGTACATTTTCCTTGTTCATCCACTATTTTCACATTATCCTCTATAGGCTCTCTCAGGAATGAGATGTCAGACTAGATGTATCTTTCGTGTAATCCTGGAAGGCAATAGTTTTTGTTCTTAATGTGGATAAATCCAGTGAACATTAAAAAAAAAAACAACCCATTCCCAGCTTATCCAAGTCTATGGTGCTCACCATGATAAGAGGATCCAAAGAGCCATTTCTTCTTGCAAACTATACCCCCAAGAGATAAAGCACAGTTGTTGGGGCTGGCACTGATGCTCCTGGCAGATCACACTACCAGCAGGGTGATTATGTACATCACCAGAGGACTCTAGGGTTTGCTTTGCAATTCTGCTCTGTGAAAGTGATACCTGTGGAAATACAGGAAATACAGGACCTTGCTCAGAAATATCTGCAATGTGTATGGTCCCAATTTTTCACCAAAATCTCTTTGGGATTAGAACACTTCCTAGAAACATGCCAGATAGCCTCTTGGCACATGCATTTAAGGTATTTTGATAATGGTGTTTGATGTAGTTCACAAGGATTCTGCAAAATGTGCTGTTGTCCGCTTTTTTTTTTTTATTGGTAGGCCAAGGTAGGATGGAGGAAACCAAGATCTGTTTCACTTTGTTCTTCTTCAGTAGCTTCACCACTAGGAAAAGCTGAAGGTTTGTTTCTCAAGCCAGGATGAGACCAGAGCGTAAACTCTTACCCAGCACACTAATAATTAACACCTTGTGTGTCCTGCCACCTACCCTGTTCGAGCAAGCCAAAATGCACACTTCTGCTGCAAATTTTTAGACTTACTTCCTAAGGAAACTAGGTTCACTACTAAGCTTGCTGATAGTATGTCTGTATTTCTGCCACAACCAGCCACATCAACAATCACACTTGAGGCTGATATCCAGATATAAGGCTGGGAAAGAATTGGAAAATCTGAAGTTCCTGTACAATTAATAGATAAAAGCCACCGAGTAATGCAAACAAGCATTATTGATCACCTCACTGTGGGGACAACAGCAGTGCCAATACAGCCTCTACTAAACAGCAGGGTTCAATCTCTAGACAGGTCCTTAGGAAACTACATCTCACTGCATCTGCTGCTTATGGACGTATTTTAGAAGACTTAAAGACAGTGCATTTCACCACCTGCCATCCAAATGATTACAGGCCTTGATAAATATTCCCCACTGGTTGTATAATGAAATGAGAAAGTGGCAGCAAGGCTAGATCAGAAAACCAGCATGGAGAGTGGTTTTCACTGCTGTACAGAAAGCAGACAAATATTTTGCCCTGAAATGCAGAAAAACATCTTGAGTGAAACACTTGAGGGCCATCTCATAAGAAAGGAGTCTGACAGTGTGGGACTGGTTGAAAAAGTCTTTTTCACTGAGGAAGAAGAGAAAATCTGGGATAAGATAATATTTGAAATATGTCCTGGCTTATCTGCAGTTAAAAAAAAATAGGTAGTTCAACTAATAAGTTTAGGTGTTACCCACTTCACTCCTGAGAGACTAAGAATTTTTTCTCCAACAAAATTTCTTCTTTCTCAGGCCAATACTATCAGGATAAGGACTCAACAAAACTATTCAGCAATCTCCCACCCACCACATATAATATACTCTCCACTTGAAGTGTACAGTTTTCAGTTGTTTTAACTCCCTCATGGATATAAAAAATAAACTTTGCCATGATGAAAGTAGGCACATATGGCTGCACCATAGTTAGTTTTACAGGGTTGACCAAATTCTAATTATATTGCTGGAAGACCATCCTGAGAAGACCCTGGGTTGGAAGTGATCCACAAAGATCATCAAGTCCAACTCCTGGCCCTGCACAGCACAATCCCCAAGACTCTCACCATGTGCCTGAGAGCATTGTCCAAACTCTTCTTGAACTCTGTGAGGTTTGGTGCTGTGAGCACTTCCCTGGGCAGACTGTTCCAGTGCCCTCTGGGGGAAGAAACCTCTAATACCCAACCTAATCGTCCCCTGACACAGCTTCATGCTATGAACCAAAACCTTTTACCCTGTATTCTTTAGTGCAGAAAATCTAACACCTTGACCTCCTCATTTATGCAGTAAGGTGCAGTCCAGAGATTCCCTTACCAATGTGCTTTTTTTTTTTTTGAGCCAGACTCAACCCCAAGGCTCATCTGATAAGACTTGCCTCTCTGATGAACTAGTTTGGTCTTGGCTGCCACAAACAAAATTTTCACTTCTTGGGGTGCCTTGAGGGTTTTTTTCCCCTCACTCTGCTGACTCCGGGGATTTTATTGGCTGTGTGAGGAGTCCCTGACAATTCTAGGGACACCATGTATTTATGGCTGGATGTTTCAATGATTAAGTCATCCAGGTGTGAGAGAGGAAAATAAAGCTGAAAACTTTTCCTGGGCAGAAAAAATGGATGGATGGGAGGAGAAAAAGGGTACATCCAGGACCATTTACCCCAGGGAACAGAACTGATGATCAGGGCTGAAATAATGGAAAAAATATTTTTAAGTCAGCCAATTGCATCTTTTGAAAAGATGTTGCTGTCAGAGGAAAACAGAGGACTTCAGGTGCAGGTGAACCTATTTGCACAGAATTCATGAGTCCTAAAGCTCAGTCAAGCTTAGAAGGGGTGTCATGAAGCCATCAGGGAGTCTTCTCAAACACAAATCCATCTCTCTGCTTTCCCTAGCTCCGTGAGTTCTGGACACACATTTGTAACCTTTCACTGACAAGTATTTTCTCTTAATCTCCTGTCACATTTGTACTTGCAATCCTCTCCTGAATTTAGTGTTTAGTCCACATCCTCTATCTGCTTCATGAAAAACTTCATTTACATGGTCCCTGGCAGTACCTCTTTTATGATAAAATCAGATCCTTTGCACAGAAGTTGGTGTGTGGCTACCTCTGTGCAGCTGCATTTGTAGTCCCAAGCTTTGACTGGTTGGCATAAAGTCATTTGTTAAAGGACAATAACAAGCATGATGAATTCTAATGCTCTGTGTGTCATGGTACTTAAGTATCTCACAGATAACTGCATCACCATTATTTCACAGTGCTGCAGCAACTCAACCCTCTTTAAAAAAACCAAAACAAAAAACAACCTCACAAAACCAATGCTTTATCATAATATTCGTGGACAGGTACCTAAAGAAATCAATGGTTGAGGATCTACATCTATCACAGCTTGCAGAAAACCCTTTGCTAATATTGGGTCAAGGGAAACTGCTCTAATTTTCTGGTTTCCTGTGTCAGCTCATATTCACCTGACACCACTCACTGGCATTAAAATAGATTTTCAGCCCCCTGCTTCATGCATCATATACAGCCCAGAAAATAAATCAGCCCTTCCAGAGATAATGTTCATGACAATGAAGCTGCTGCCACAGAGAGGTTCCCTCATTAGCTGTGTCTCTTGCCCCCATTGCATTTCAAGTCTTCCAGGGATCACTGAAATCCCAGAAGGACCGAGGCACTCTGGAGGTTGGGCAGGACTCGGTATCACATCCTGGTGTCACTGACACCTGGATATTCACTCATTCATTCCCATCCAGCCCAGGAAGGCAGCATGTCCTACGGGGTTTTGAGGTGTTGAACTGTGCTGTTTGTTGATGGATGTCAGTCAGCCTCAGCAGAGGAAAGTCATCGAGCATCACAGAAAACCAAGACCTGAAATTCTATAAACATTGTTATAACTAAAGCTTAATAGCAATATAATCACGGAACAGGTCCTCCTAGGAGCTCTGCTAAGGCACATGGAGGGCAGGGAGGTGATTCAGGACAGCCAGCATGGCCTTGCCAAGGGCATGTTCTGCCTGACCAACCTCTTGGACCCCCATGATGAGGTAACAACATCAGTGGACAAGGGAAGAGATGCAGATGTCATTGGTCTTGACTTCTGTAAAGGCTGTGACATCGTCCCCCACAACATCCTTCTCTCTGAATTGGGGAGAAATGGATTCACTGTATGGACTGTTAGGAGGATAAGGAAGTAGTTAGATGGTCTCATCCACAGGAGAGTGACCAACAGCTCAGGGTCCTGATGGACATCAATGACAAGTTGTGTCACTCAGGGGTCTGTACTGGACCAGGGTTATTTAATACCTTCATTAAAGACATAGATGAAGGGATTGAGCGTCCTCTCAGCGAGTTTGCAGATGACACCAAGCTGAGTGGCATGACACACCTGAAGGATGGGATGCCATCTAGAGGAAGCTGGAAGGGAGCTGGACAAGATTGAAAGTGGGCTCATGGGAACTCCATGTGGTTTAACAAGACCAGGTGCAAGGTGCTGCACCTGGGTCAGGACAACCCCTGGTATCAGCACAGGCTGCAGAATGAACAGATTGGGAGCACCCTGCTGAGAAGGATCTGGGAGTGCTGGGGAAGGAGGGGCTGGACATGACCCAGCAAGGTGTGCTCCCAGCCCAGAGAGACAAACGTGTCCTGGGCTGCATCCAAAGCAGCCAAAGCAGCAGGGCAGGGAGGAGATTCTGCCCCTCTGCTCTGCTCTGCTGAGACCCCACCTGGAACCCTGCATTCAGCTCTGGGGTCCCCTGCACAGGGCACATCAACCTGTTGGAGTTGGTCCAGAGGAGTAGCTTGCAGTCCACTTGCAGCTCAGGGACCACTTGAACACAAGGCAACACCTTTGTATGCAATAAATATTCATGGATTTATCTTCTCTGAACACGCTTCATGATCCCTTGATCCCACAGAAACTTTCAGCACCTCTACCTTCCTGTGGCAAGGATTTCCTACAGCCTGATTCTGTGTGGGCTAGAAGCCTGCCATGTGCTGGCTTATGTGTACTGTCTGTAATATAAAGGAACAAGTGGGGAAATGCCTGGAATGGTTGCAACTTTTCCCTCCACTCATGCTCCAACAAACCTCCATCTCCTCCCAGTCCTGGAGGCTGAGGACCACTAATCTATTTATTTGCTCATATAGAGAAAGCTGGTTCATATCTCTGATCATCCTTCTCATTTGTTCTCAGTGTCTGGAGACAGGACATGTCCTCTGGGAAGGAAAATGGAGAGAAAAATGAGCTAGGACACACTCCGATAAAGGACTGGTGCACGGTCAGAGACAAGCTCACACTGAAGGCAAAACCAGAAGAAAGACCATGGCAAATACAGCCTTCATCCTCTGGGATGGACAAGGGGGGAAAGTTCACATCTGAATTTGAAAGAACGTGCAGGAGACTGATGGAGGAGAATTAAAAAGTGCATTAGGACCCTCAAACATGTCACCACAAGTGCTGCATTGACAAGTGCTGTCATGCTCTGCTCAAACAATGCTTCAGGAAAGCCAGGGCACACTTCTGAGGGAGGGCATGAGAGCCTGACAGAGATCCTTCTGTTTAATGCATTACAATGAACACTCAATGACAGGGCCCGTGCAATAAATGGCAATGCCCACTCCATTGTGAAGCATCCCATAGAGCAGAGGGATCCATTGTCTGCCCATCAACCTCACCTGGCTCCCTGCTTTGTTCCTCCTGTGGAGAGAGACACCTGATGCTGCAGAAGGTGCTGCTGGAAGATGCACTCATTTCATAGTCATGCAAAGGAAATTCCTCATGAAACATCTCATTTCCCTATTGAAGAGCAGCAAGGCCCCAACCTCAGGTGGTTTCAATCCTCCAGCCTGAAAGCAAATTTAACCAAAAAAGATTTTTATCTTTCCTCCCAGAATATCTAGGCACTTGCTTCTGTCTCGAGGCTCTCTGAGACTAATAAATAGCTCTTTGAAGAAAATGCTTAGCATCTCAGCACATATTCTGGGTAAAGACTGCTTTAGCAGTGGATTGAAGGGATGATGTACTAGCAGCACCAAACTCTGCTGTCCCTCAATGCAGCTGGTGTGGCTAATCTTCCCCTAAAAATACTCTATTAAGTATGAGTGACTTCTACTAGAGCATAGAGAAGGGACAAAGGATTGAAATTCCAAATATTTCTAACTGATAAGATGCCCACAAGCAGACATGTGCAGAGCTAATGGTATTTGGTGTTTAATAAAGTCCCTACCATTTTTCAACCCTGCAGGTGCTGCAGCTCACTTACAACTGCTATTGGTGAATCACAAGCTTATTTCTTGAACATTTTTATGTGAAACATGTCAGGTTTTTTAAATCACCATCAGATACACCTCACAAGATTGCTGGCACATTAAGAGTGGTCACAGTCTGCTACTGGACTGGAGCTGCTGGTTTTAGGTTTAGCTGGGTACAAGCAGCTGCTGCTATGGGGTGCTACAACCCTCAGCCACTGTCATTGGTACACCTGTGTCTGCAGAGGAACAGCCCAAAGGTCTAGGCTTTTCCAGATGACTTCCAGTAATTACAGGGGTCTTATCTGATCCTCCTCTAATTGCCAGACACTGAATAGGCCACCCTCACTCAATTTACCTCCCTGAATCTGATAGTCAAGAACAGCAGGTAGGTAAGGCTTTGGCACACCCTTACACCGGGAAAACCTGGCAGCAACCGTGGAAAAGTGTCAGCAGTTTTAGAGGCAAAGCCATCCAACACAGGGATCTCTTTCTTCTTCTTCCCTCTCTCCTTTGCTACTCTGTGTTGATTGCACTTCTGTCACCATGAATTTTCCTAGGCAGGAAAACCCCTCTGCAGCTCCTCTTTGTCTTGTAGCAGTAAGTGTGTGAACTAGTGGGAAGTGTAAAGAGCTGAGCCAAGCCCTTGTTCAGGAGGGCCCTGAGGTACAGCTGCCTAGACTTGCCTGGAGTCAGTCCTGAAGTTACTGTAGTGAAACTTTGAAGGATGACACCACAGGGCTTTGTAAGTGTCCCTGAGTTATGTGATGCTCCTTGCACATAAATCAGGGGATCATAAAGGACATTGCTCCAAAGTACTCAGATGATGACTTGTAGCCTCTCTCACTTAGCAGGCTACACTCCAGGTACCAGCAGCTCCCATCACTCATCCAGACTTCTCTCAGCACATGTGAATTGGCTCAGCCTGGATTCTGAGTCTTAAATTAAGCTCATGCTCTTTAAGAAAAGTCTGATATCACTCATCTAAATGTTTGCTTAGCAATGAATCCTCTCAGCTTAGCAAGTGCTCCTCTCTCTGCAAAGCTCACCCACAAGCACACACTCCACTGGCAGCTGTAGGGAGCAGCAAAAGTGCAAGAAGGCCAAGGATGAGCCAAGGGAAAAACAAACTGGCTTTCCTTCCTTCCTTCCTTAATGGTCAAAGCCACCTTATGCATTGTAGTTTTACAGTATTTTTTGACAGAGGGTACAGTACTCTCTGATATATTGCCTCTGATTGTCACTTGTAGAACTACACCAAAACCCATTCCTCAGCTCCATCCTCACTTTGCACTCAGATGTCAGGTCTTACCTGCTTCTGCAAGAAGGAAAAAAAAATATGAACGTTCAGAGGCAGAACTGCAGCCTTAGCTCCTTCCTCCCAGAGGAGTTGATATAAAATTATTCCAGGTTTGCTGAAAGCAGGGCACAGAATGCCTGGTCGGCTTGAGGCTGCAGAGGGAGGGTGTCACAGCTGCCCTGCTCATTTGGAAGCAGGGGAAATGGTACCACCAGTACCTCTGCCCTCTTCTCCACCCACAGGCACTGGGTGGGAAGGACTTATCAGAAAGGATTTGCAATGAAGTGGATGTAAACCATTAGTGTAAATCCCCCTGCAGCCTGGTGAGAATAAATCCTTCCCTCCTCCCCTCCTCTTTCACAGCCAGGAATGATATTAAGACTGTGGGACTGAGGATTTCCAGATTTCAAACATTAAAGTATTTTAATTGCACTTCAGGGTAATTCAGAATGGAGCAAATGAAACATTGCAGGCAGAGAAAATAGCTGCTCTGGAAAATGTCTATAATTTTCAGGGATTCCTTTCATTGTTGACTGCATCCAAATATTTCTGCCCTTGACTAAGCGCTCTCTGTTCCCTGGTGTCTCCTAGCAGTCCCTGCAGTGACCAAACAGAATAGCTCTAGAAAGAATAAACAGCCAAAGCCGGAACATAAAACCCATCAGGTGATGAAGGGGGCTTCTCCTCTGGCTGCTTCAGTGCACACCAGGCTCCTGCTGCAGACTCGGGCAGGGCTGGCTCCCTGTGTGTGCTGAATTGCAGCAAGGACCTGGCAACTGGGGGAGAAAGGGCACCATGGCAACTTAGGGCATCCCACCCAGGAATTCCTCCCTTATGGCTTTCACACTTCTGAGAGAAGCCCCTGCTCTATCTGACTGCTGACATTCATTATTTATGGAGCGATGCAAACATGTCTAATGCAAGGATTTTTCTTTTCTCTCCCTAGCACTTTAGGGGCTGTCAGAAGCAGAAGCAACAAGAAACTAATCCCCTTCTGATTTCCCTCCCTCCTCCTACACACTGGGCAGGCGCAGGCACAGTTCCTCCCCTTGCTGAGGCTCATATCCTGCTTTTCCTAGTGCTGTTTAGAGGTTGCTTTCCCAAGCTTGGTGACAGGGCTCTCACTTCAACAGGATAAAATGTCCATAAACACTGGTCTGTGCTCTTTCTAAATGTTTGTGTTATAGACAGTTGACATTTATTTTAGACTGACCCCAAGGTTTAGTGCAAATCTTTGTAACATGGTAGCTTTCAACTCTGTCCTCTTTGAGACGACAAGGATGCCTTTTGACACAGATTAGCTCATGGGTTAATCCTTGTGTAGATGGGGTAATTTATACTGTAGCTGGCAGCAGCTGGATAAAGCAAACCCTGAGGGCCAGGCAAGGTTTACCTCAGATGGTCGATGCATCTTAGGGACAGAGTTTGTCTTTTCCATACAGAGATGTACAAACCTGCTAATGATACCTTCCACCCCAGAGAAGACAGTGTTTATGTGGCCACCAGATTACTCCTGCAAATGCCCTGGTGACCTGATGACCTGAGTTACATGTGACAATTAATGAACTAGAGTCTACACACACATGCAAGCACACACACATGCATATGTCCACTCTCAAGATTGACAGGTAATAACCATTTAGAAGAGGAAAAGGGAACAGCTCAGCTCAGCCTTTTTCCACTGTGGGCCCACAGATATCATCAAATGCACAAAGGTAGAGGTAAGTGCCCTCTAGGTAGCAGTGGGAATTATTTGTGGCACTATTTCCTCTGCACTAAAATTAGTCCTGGGACTAATGATTTTCCTGCAGCATGCAAGACCCTCCCCATCCTCTGTCCCAAAATACACGGCTCTGAATGCTGGCACTGGGCGTCTTTGAAGTCCATACTTGTTCCTTTCAAGCAGTCATTCTTCTGCACTGCATCTAAACACAGAGCTCATGGTGTAGGGGAGAGCTACAGGGAATGCCCAGCCATTCCTACGTGCTGGAGCAGGATTAATACATCAGACCTGTCTCTGGCAGATATTGTGTTTGAAGAATATTATTACATTTCCCGTGCCCACGGCTACTTGTTGCCTTTTCTACACTAAGCAAAGAGTTACCAGAACCTTTTCTTCTCTGTCAAGTCTCTGAAACTGTTAAACCAATACGACCTGCTTTCCTTTCCCATACCTAACAGGCTTGTCCTTCCCCACATTGTTTGTAAGTAAGTGAGTTGTAGTCTGAGCTATTTATTGGATTCCTCTAGCCTTGGAGCCAAGGAAAGGAAAGCTCACATCCATATTGGTCCTCTGGGGCAGTTCTCATCACAGTGAAAATGGAGCCCTTGCTGTCCCTGCTGGCTTCCTGAAGCCGTTCATCGCCTGGATTACGTTACTCCATTGTTTATGGCTCACAGTGTGCACATCATTCTCACACTGCTGTGTTTGGGTTTGTGGGTTTGGAGTTTTTTTAAAAAAGGGAATACAGGCTACTAAAGGACATGGAGTATTCCTGGCTCATGTCTTGAGCCATGTCAAGGCAGGTGATTTCTGCAAGCAGAAATCAGGATGGCAATAAAGCACCCAAGCTAAGATGAGCTGAGGGCTCTGAATTACAAGGAGAGGAAGACAGGACTGTTTGCAGTAATAAACAAATAATAAATGGATTTCTCCTCCATATTCATACAACAAGCTCAACATGAAAAAAAATCAGGCAAAATCCTTCCTCTCTGAGCCAATATTGCACACAATGCACGGTCCATTGCATTCTGTGTGTATAAAACCTATCTTTATGGATGCACGAGAGCATGCACACGTATGTGCATGTGCATACACATGTGCATACATCCACACATAAGAAATTACAAACTTCATGGTGCTTCCTGTTAAATGGTGATACAGAAATCCTGTTGCTGCAACCGCATTTGACTTGCTGTTCATCCGGTCATGTTTGCCTCTGATCAGGTGCATGGGGCTAAGACCCCTGCCTCCAGCTTGTTTCATCATGTAAGAATAGGAAATGTGCTCCAGGAAATGTGCACCAGGTAATACTGCACCTAGCTGCTCGCAAGAGAGCAGTCATGCTGCAAGTTTTCATTTTCCCCTCCTGTCTTTGCAATGCTTTCCCTCCTAAAAGAGCTGAATATCAGGAGTTTCTTCCATGCTGTGGAAGGTCCTGAAGCTGAAAATAAGAGATTTGGCTTCTGCTCTTCCCTCTGCTACTGGTAACCTAAATCACTTTGGGTCAGGCATTTAATGGATCTGAAGCACTCTTTGCCCACTGGAAGGGAGCTACACTAAGACCATCTGTAGAGCCCTTAGATAACATTGATGAAATGCACTGCAAAGCCTAAAACAAGAAGATGAAAATGCAAGCAATGTCTGCCTGACCCAGGGGAATGCTCCATGCAGGAGTGCTCTGCCTCTCACAGACACAGCAGCAAGTGCTGCCCAGTGAGAGCCAGACAGCCTGGCCACCATCTGTGGCCCATTATGCCCGTCCATCCCCAGCACTCACAGTCATCAGAGCAGAGGTGTTGGAGGGCACTCCTCTGCCTATTCCATCCAGTAACTGTTTATAGATATATGGTTCACAAATGTGCTGCTTTGATGGGATACATTGACAGGGTCCTCAGACGTGTTTCACCCAATGTCCTTCCTCATCATGGTGTATACTTTGCTTTCCTGCTACCCGGTAGAGGTAGGGGAAGGAAAAACCCTTGTCTGTGCTGAGGATAAGTGGAAATCTCAAAGACAGTCATGGGTTTAAGAAATCAAATAAGTAGTAATTAAAAATAAGTGGGCAGAGGTCGTACGTTCCCTTGCCCCATCTGGAAATGCAGTGGTGGATTTAGTGTGCCAATATTGACAGTTTAATTAATCACTGCTTCTAAAATGCTCTGTGAGTGGAAGCCTAATACAGTCAAAATTATTATTATTAATCATACTTCTAGTATCATTCAGCTTTTTATTATTACATTATCATACATTAATATTATATAAGAATATTAATAATTACTATAGTGCGTCCCTTAATATAGAAAGAGTAAAAAGACCAGTACCACTTATTAAAGACTTTCCCTGTATTTTAGCCAATAGTCACTTTATAATTTTATCATTGAAATTAACTGCACAGTCACAGGCTGGTCTAGTCCTAATTAACAACAACAGCAGAAAAAGAAATACAATGCACTCCAGTAAACAGAAGCAGCCCCCTCTTTCTCCCACCTCTCCCCCCCACTCGCCCAGTAGTGCAAAATACATAGGGGACCCTGTTGTCATAGTAACTGGCATTACAGCTTGCTTTCGATAATTAATGGAGGGCTTTGCTATTACAGTATTCTTGAAATTTCACTTTCCCCTGTGCTGCACTGCAGAATGCAGTATCATTTCCCCATTCATAAATATTTCATTACCACAGTCTGCTGTGTTTCATCATCACTGATAACACTCAGACTAATCCACCCATTGCTGAATTCATGTCGCCCTGTCGGTAGAGCAACTTTCATTTCCTCCTTCCACTTCTGCAGTCTTCATTTTTCTTGTTCAGTGTTCTCCTGCTGCAAAACTGTCATCGTGGGCTAAGTACAGAGACCTTTATTTTCCTTACTCTGAAAAATAAGCGAGCGGTAAAAGCTCTGCGAATAAATCGCGTGCACACGCAGGCGCAATGTTCGCATCACAGATGTAATCTGTGTGTTTCAGAAAAGTGAGATATTTAGGTCAGCAAGGGAGAGGAGAATTGTGAAATGTTGCTGTAGCAGGAAACTCGGAGTCTGATTCAGCAGATTCCAGAGGTACCTTCAGACACCTGCGTTGTCCCTCTGATGACAGCTGTGAGGAGCACAAGTGATATTCCCACCTCTCCCTAGAGAACATCCAAAGCCAGTGGGGCAAACAGCTTGGTAATACACATAGCAAGAGGGAAGTCATAGAGAAATGGCTTAATTTTTTTTCCCTTAGTATCAAATGCCTCAAACAAATTAACTCTGATGTGCTTATATACATAGCTTTTATTGATATCCATGAAAAAGGAACTGGATTTTCCTTGTTGAGCCTCACCTGACTTATTTGTCTTCTCTTTTTAAATGCTTTTCTCTTTTATGTTGCTATCCCTTTGAAACAAGCTGGTGGTGAAAGACTAAGAGATGTGAGAGTCAATTGCAAGGTGTCTCTCCTTTAGCTCTGTGATAGACTTGCCTTAGAACTGCCTTTGCAGAGGAGACTAGGGAGGCCAAAGAGAAGGAAAATGCTGTTTGTAACCTGTTAGACAGAACACTCCACAGAATCTGGCTTGTTTTGTAATAGGTATCACAGATGGGATGTAGTTTTCCTCTGGGAGGGGTTAAATCCTGGATAAGGAATCATGGCACAAATGAGCATTAGTGGAGACCACAGCATGCAACTCTTGACAGGCACTATATAAATGTATAAATGTATATATAAATGTGCAAGGAAAATTTGTTTCATCAATTCTGCATGTGGCAGAAATAGCTAGGTAAAAAATCGCACAGCCCATGCAATAAATAGCAGTTATTTGCCTATGCCATGCAATCTGCAAGACCTGCTAGGATGTCATTTATGTTGACACATTTAAAGAGAGAAGCTCTGCAAATACATTTTCTTCCAAGCATCATAAAAAAGCCCTACATTTTTTTCTGCGTATTTCCAATTCAGATTTGGCAGTTCCACGTAGCAAGAAGAGAACACTGGAAGCGGATTGAGGGATTCTTTGTTATTATTTACATTTTGCAAAATAAAACAACACAATTTTAAAAAAACCTTTTAAAAATATTAAAAAAATTAAATCTGCTTTTACAAATGCCATTCCTTGCCAGGAACCATAATAATCTTCTCTTCCATACTATAATTTCCCAACCATCAGCCATGAATGAATATATAGAATTCACATCAGCCCAGGGATATTTTTTTCCTCTCTGCATGGGACATGACTCTGATGAACAAACTTAATTTCTAAATGAGCTGGTGGAGTCTCTGGAGCCTCTCACTCAGTGTGTGCTGATCTGGAGAGTCTCATGGAGTCAGACAAACACCAGTCAAAGCCAAGAGGGCCCATGCCAACACTCAGAAAGGGAGTTTACAGTGTCAGTTAAATACAGGACAGAGATCCAAATTGCTTCCAGTCCTCTGTGAATCTCCAAGTGTCTCCTCTGTGTGGATCCCTGTTAAAAGATCATCCCTGGAAAGGGAGAGTCCGAGCACACTTAGGGTGGGCTCAAGCTTTTGTTCCTGTAACCCAGGCAGGTGATTCCAGCCTTGTCTGGGCACATGATGGCCCTGTGTCCCCAGAGACACCCAGAGCTCAGCCCTTCTGAGCTGCCTAGAGGAGTGGTACAAGTTCAAACCCAGCTGGCAGCCACCCATCTTCATCCTCCTGCTGAAAACCCCTGTGCAGCCTGTGCAGCCAAAAGCCTCCACCTTGAGGGGCAGCCTGCTCCCAGGCAAGAGCAGCCAGCTGGTGATTTCTCAGCAAAGCTGGACGTGAAGGGTGGGAAACCCCCCAGTTTGCCAAGCATTTTGGGAATGCAAGCTCAGAGGAGCTGCAGCCATATTCCCTGACAACCCCACATGCAAAGCCATTCCCATGAGGAAAAGTGAGCCCTGGTTCCCCACGCAATCACCCGGCTCCCTCCCGTGGAATCACCGGCATACAAATACTTGTGTTTGGCCTTCAGCCATCCAAGGGCTGTCAACATGTAGCTCTTCAACTCCACAGTTCACAGGGGCTTTCTTCCTTGGTTTTTTTCAGGATTAGAAAGGAAGAAAAAGCAGGCAGACGAGTTTTGTGAAGCATCTATGTGCTTGCTCTGAGGATTTGTTAGTGACACGTGAAGAGAAATTACTCTTGACAATAAAGGCTATGATATCTTCTCCCCACTATTTCGGACAGAAAGATGTGCTTGAGTGTGTGGGTGTAAGAGAGAAAGCAAGAGAGTAAGTGCCTGTGTGGGCTTATATGCAATTGCCATTTTATCTTGTTTTTCTTTTAAGTTTCCCTATGCTTTCCTTAGCTTTTAAGGCATTTCCTAGGCCCCTGTCTGTTTTTGCTCATCTTCAGAAACTCATATTTTCACCAGTGTGGCTCACAAGGCACTTTTCATGATTTCCTTCATAAAATCTATGACCCCTACCCTGAAACCATGTCCATTTGTATGTTGCTTCATCAGCAGAAAAGTTCTTGCCAGTTTTTCCTCCAAACTCTAAAATACTCCCAGCAGAGAGCAAGGAAGTTCATGTCACTTAACATGTCACTCTCTAACCCCTTGGTCCTTCCTCCATTTCCAAAATGACCTTTCTGACACCTTCCAGTTTCCCTTGAAGCAATTTTTAGCACCTGCCTCCCACCAGCTCTCTTGCTGCCGCCAGACCATTCAGTGCATTCAAGATCCCAGTCACACAGCCTGAATGATGAGGGTGTCCTTCCCTGCTCCTGCTCTAGCCTCTGAGGGTGACTGGTGCCTCTGGGGCTGGCTGGAGGAAAAGTCCTTGTGCTAGGAATGTCACTGACCCAGGGACTAAAGGAGTACCTGGCAGCAGCACGTATGAAATGCTGAGAAGAAAGCAGGCCAGTAGATGGTATTCACCAGCTTTCAACACAGAGTCCTTGCAGAAGGGCTTCAGAGATGCAGATTCCTCTCCCACCCTTTCCCATCACCAAAAGGCCAAGGGAAAGCTACTCTGAAGCTCCCTCTCCACCGTGATTCTCCATGTTTTGGCCCATAATGTTCATTGTAGATGAGCTGGAGAAGAGGAAATCCCAGAGCTCAGCAATGTCTCCTGCAAGCCCAGACCCAGAAAATCTGGGATGTTTCCAAGTGCAGCCTTGATGCTGTAAGTTATCCTTAACAGAATACATCACTCTCCCCTCGCCCAGCCGCGCTAAGCGGCTCTGTCGCCATGGCAACCAGCTGGAGTTCAGGGATGGTTTTGGAGTAGCCCTTCTCACCCTACCACACCAGGTACTGTGGATGGTCCCTGCACACCTGGGATGTGCCACGATGTCAGCACAAACATTGTCTTGTTAAGCATCCATGCTAATGAAGTGGACTATGCAGGGTTACCTCTGGAAGTCTCAAAACACATGGCAAAGGAAAACTGGCATTATCATTCCCACTTTACAGGCTGGAGAACTGAGAGGATGTGAATTCTTCATGGTCTCTCTGGTCAGTGCCACTGCAGGAAACAAAAAGAAGATTCCCAACTCCCTTTTCAGTCAATCACACAATTTATTATGGTACTTATACCTTCCTGACCAGTCAACATCTGTCTTGTGTTCTGTGCCTGGATTTTGGAATTATATCCCTTCTGTATATAATAGGAATGTAGCATTTAAGTAGGAAGCAATATGCTCTGATTCATCCATGCCATGGTTTTTCTGTAGATCCCTTTACATCCTTTTCCAGCCTCCTCATACCAGTAGCAAACAAGCAAACAGTGGGATGGGATTGACAGCCTCTTGCCAGAAGCCATCCTTTTCCTAAAGCAAGACAGGGTACCCAGACTGAGGGTTGCATCAGGTAACAGCAGCTGATCCACTCAGAGGTTGAGAGATTTTCTATGGCATTATTAAGAAAGGTGGAATTTCTAAGGTGCTTAAGTGGAAAAAGAAAAGAAGTTATTCTTTCATAAAATGAAGAAGTTGAGAAACAAATGTCCTACTGAAAGTCAAATACTAATCTACAGTCTAAGACCTGGGACTAGCTGAAAGGTTTTAGACAGAAAAAATTTACATAAGAAGGTTCAGAAAAAAGCAAATGAGGCACTTCAGAGGAGTGTTGCAATTTTGGCAGCTCAAATGGTGGAAACTGCTGGTGTAATCATTTTTTCAGCTGCCATAGCACTAAGAACCTGCAAGCCCTGGGAAACCCAGATCATGAAGGTTTACAGTAACTGTGATGTCTTAAATTTCAGCTTTCATATTATCCATATTCTGTACTGCCTTGTGTGTGACTCTGAACTTCACATAAAGTGTTAGCAAGTTCTGTTCACAGTTTAGTTAAACAAAGCAATCCTTTCCCAGCCCAAGAACCAAGGACACTGTTACAGCTTCAGGCCCAAAAAGTGCAAACATCAGCAAATTGAGAAGAGTAAACTGGGAGGATGGGACTCCATAACCTGAAGCTGTAATTGGACAATTCACCCCCATATGTAAATGGACAAAAACTTATAAAAGTGTGAAAATTCGTGACTGTGTGTCCATTTTAGGTCCATCTTGGATGTAGCCACAGCTGGGCTCTTGGACTGCCCAAGGTGTATCCTCTGAAGGCCTTTCAATAAATATCTACTTTATTCCTTTAACTCTGTCCAGCCTCTGTTCCAGGTAGCCTCTTTAGGCAACAGCTCTAAAGCGGAAGACTGTCACATCAGTTGTGTATAAATAAACATTTTTTTGTTCTGTTATTTTGGAAGCAGCAGATGGGCAGGATTTTGTCTCAGACCTGAATTTATTTTTTTTTTTTTTAATGAAACACTACAATTTCTGATGGATAAAGTGAAAACTCTAGCTCCAAACAACCCCTATGAATAATATAAACATTAAAAGGAACTTTTTTGCTGATTTTTGCATGACTAGCTAACAGACAGAAGAACTAAATCTGTAGAGACTGTTGAACAAAAATCTTAAATACTGGTAAATCTGTCTAAAATATAGAGATAGCCAAACTGTACAGTACTTGAGCTACTCCCTAGTCAATAGAATTTTATATAGGAATGTTTCCCACCTTCATTAACAAATGAATAGCATTCAATTAATTGTGCAGCAAAAAAAATACATTAAACACAGTCTTGAAGATCATGTAAATTAGAACAAACAACTTTTAATGCCATGTGAGTCAGTTCCATGGTGAGCATGTGGCTCCAGAAGGATGACATGTTCAACATGCAAGCTCTTGCCTGGCTCATTTCCTTCCTCTTTCATTTGAGATGACTCCTCAAGGCTGTTGTCTAAGAAAGTCTAATTTCATAAATGATAAACAATGCAGAACACCTGTATTTTGGCCACTTTCTTTCAGATTTGTGACTGCTTTAAAACAAAACAAAACAAAAAAAAAAAAAAAGGAAAAATAGTTGTTCCCTATACAAATGACAACCAACACATTTCAGTTTAAAATTACAACATTAAAACCAGTTAATAATATATATTCTGCTTTTCCAATCCGCCTGTCCTGGTTCCATTCAAAAACTATACTGTTTTGCACTTTCTGATCTTTTCAAAAGGACTCCCTTCATGTCTTTGCTAAAATAAACTAGACTGCCCTTGTTCTCCAGAAATTCAGAGGCTGAAGTCAGGACTCTCAAGAGGGAGATAAAAACTACACAAGGAAGCCAGTCCAATGTGCCTCAGCTCAGGGTCATGCTAGTTCAGCAGACTTCTTCCTGCCCACCCGCAGGGAAGCCCCGTCAATATTTCCAGACACTGCTGCTTTAAAAGCAAAGACATGGGGGAAGTCAGTTGCAAAAGAAACTCCTGCCTAGATAATTAATACTATCATTAGATAATTAGTAGAATCATTAGATCAATTAATGAAATTCTGCAAAACCCAGACAATTCTTCTACAGTTTCAGTTACAGAAGTTATACTTTATACTCCATCCCAAATTGCTGCCATTAAAACAGGTTGTTTCAGTGGAATGGTTGCTGCATTTCAGTGTCAGCTACAGCAATTTTCCATTACATGAATTACTCCCAAATCTGAGATGTGCTCTTGGATACTTGGGACTGCCAGGAGTCTTTGAAAATATGTCATTACCATAATCATGGTATCTATGTAACAATTTTTGTCTTCCCATTTGCAATGCTATTTTTGAATAAATGGCCTAAGGAACTCTCAATCTGGCATTTCCCATGACCATCAGACAAAATCCACATGGGTTTTTTTTTGTTCTTATTGTTGTTTTTTTTTTGCCCAGTTTTATCTCCCTGTTACCCTCTAAGCTTAAAACCAGTCAAAAATTCATTACAGAGAGCATTATATCTTAGGAGCTAGAAATGGAAAGGATCACCACTCCATCCTCCAGCCAATTTACACTTGCTCCCAGAATTACCTTTCCTAATGCTTTGTCCAGTTTGGCTTTAAAAAAGACAAAGCAGTTGGGCTCCTGCCCTTTCCCTTGGGAGGCTGTTTCACAGCAAAACACATCTCACTGTCAGGAAATTTTACCTTACTTTCAGTCTGGCTGACACACTATTAGCCCTTGTTATGTCCCTGTGTGTCACACCAAGAATTCCACTCTCACGCTCAGGAGAGTGGGAGGGTGTTTGTGCTCATCAGAGCGCTACATGTCTCACAAACCACACATTTGTTAGTCATTCCTGAGCTGGGCTCTGCATCGCTTGGCATCTGAACCCATCTACCTGTGCTTCCACCTCTCCTCATCAACTCTGCCATCTCCTCCAAAAACTTCCCAGATTTGTCAGTACTTCTCTGGTTACTGGGGGCCTGGTGTTGACTGTGCTGGATATTTTGGGATGTGGGACACCAGGCAAGGCTAGATGGAAGGTTCAAACAGACCCAAAGCATATGTCCTGCTAACACACCTTAGCTAAACTCAGCTTCTTACCACAGGACATGAATGACAAAAGTTCACATGGGCACAAGGGGAAGCAGAAAAAGTTAATGCGAGAAAAATGCATTGAGAGCTCCTGCATCTATAATCTTGTATCTAAGAGCCTGGACTGGCAAGCTATGCTCATCATATGGAGACAAGAACAAAATGTTATTTGATAACTTGATGAAATCCTTTCACATACACTTGCCAGCCTTTCACAAGAAGAAATATGTTTCAGACACCACCATGTGAATCGCAGCTCTCGTGGCACCCCGATGTGAGCCCTGGGGTGTGCACTGGCCTTGGTGCAGGCAAGGACCAGAGGAAGCAGGAGCACTGCTGTTCTCTGCACTCTCACGTCCAGAGAGATGCCCTGCAGGGCTAAGCCTTACCACTCAGCATTTCACCCCTTTCCTTACAGCAGATCCAAGGTGCCCAAGAGCTCTTGATAAGGAAATTTAAATCTTCTGGCAGACCAGGCACACTAAAGCCCCAGGCAGAAACTGTGTAGTTCCTGACACAATTTCAGTACACACACCAGACTGAGATCCTTGCAGAAGACACACACACACAGAGGACCAAGGTGCTGTGAATGTGCTGCCAATTGCTTCCTCAGCCTTACTCAATGTGCTTTGAAAAGAAAAGAGTGGAAATACTGGGAAAATTATATGCCTGGTGACCCTCATTTCTTCACAGTTTCCTTCTTTCATCTTTTGTCTCTCAATCACCCTAACACTTCTGGTTGGATTTTGGTGGAGAAAGCTTCCAGTGTAAAGCATTAAATGCCACTGCAATGCAGAGGAGCAGAGAAGTGGGGCCTAATCCTAATCCAGTGCTGTAAGGATCAGGCAAAGCACCGAGGTCCTCCCTTCCCTCATTCCTGAGGGCACATGCCACCCTCAGAATGGGACTCAGGTACTGCTTCTGTGAAATCTGTGAGACAAGGCAAACCCTTCAGCCTCTCCAGCCTTCAGTTCACGTGTCTGATAAAGGTGTATCGTTTGACCTTCATCGGAAAAATGTTTCAAGATCGTAAGATCTTGTAGGAAAGCTCAGGGTTACAGTCACTATTAAGAAAACGTCCCCCATTTATGGAGTGATTTGTCCGTCCTTTTTAGGTCTGCCACGGAGTGGGAAGGTTTAATAACAAGCCTATTCTACCCCATTTAAAGGGTGTGCTTTTCCAGAGAGCTTTCTGGACAGAATCCCATATGTGGTGCTCTGGTTTTACGTACAAAATAACTCAGTGGCCATGTAGCAAAGCCAATGGGATCACCACGGCCTACCAAGGTGATCCCAGCATTTAGCTCAACATCTGGACTGTAGAGGTGGTTTCCAGGTGGAGATGGCCATGTTGGTTGCCACCTCCATCTACACTGAAAAAAAATGTTCTTTTCCATGGCAGCATGGAAGAGTTACTGCCTGAATGCAAGGCCAGTTGTACCATGTGGATCACCTCACAGCTACTCCCCTCTGGGAAATGCCACTGCTTTTCTTCCTGTTAACCCTGTCTCCACTGGAACATCAGCACTAGGAGAAGCACTCTTCCAGCTGACTTCCTTCAAAGCCTGGAGAAAGTGATAGCAATCAACAGACTCTGTAAGTTAAGAGCCGCTTTCCCCTCTTTGCCTCATCCTGTGCAGAGCCAGAGCACCAGACACAGGTGGTTGTTAGGGAACAAGCAGAGAAGGTACAGCCAATGACCCTAGATGTGTGTCCAAACAGAAAGAAAGCAATAAAACTACCAAGCAGTTTTCCAAACATGAATGAAAGAGCCTTCAGTGGAAAAGCTGTCCTCTCTTGGAACCTCACAAGCTGCACTGATGTGGAAATGCTACCACTGCACAAACCTGCTATCTAGGAAAGACCAAAACTGACTTCCGTGCATAATTTTTTGGTCATTATGTCAGGACATTTAAGTAATTCAAATGTCTTTTATAAAGCTGGCCTTTCTACTAAGTCACCTTTCTTCTCTGGAGGGGGAAAAAGACCGGCATTGTCACCAGCAGCAGGTGTTGCACAGGAGCCTAAAACAGATGCCAGAAAGTCTTTCAGGCTGAAAAAAAAGGTCTCAAGTGGGAAAGGGAGTTCTCTGCCCAAAATTTGATTGATCTTTGAAGGGAAAGTGCTCAGAAGAGTGTTGGCTCTCTGACAGCAGGAGGCACCAGAAAGTATTGAATTTTTCTAGGAAAAAGGTGATTGCTGTGTATTGGGGCAAAGCAGCAGAGAGAAAAATCTCTAATCAGACAGAATAAGAAACAGAATAAGAAACAACAACCCTGCTCGTGTGTCCACAGCACAGAAATGAGACTCGCATAACCCACTCTGATTTCATAGGTGTGTGACATACAAATAACATAATTTGGTAAGGTACTGAAAATCTTCTTAGCAAAGTTGGGCTGACCTTCTTGTTCAAACATAAGAAGTAATGCTGCAAGACCAGCAACATCAAGAAATAACTTAATTCTTAATCAAATTCAAATTTTTCTGTTTCTAACAAGTGGAAAGGAAAATGATGCAGGCTATACAGTAGAATAACAGCAGCTTTTAAACACACAGAGAAGGCTGCTGTTATTATTTATCAAAATATATTTGTAATAATTTTCTGGAAGTACATGCAAGGGATCATGCTGGACATCATGTTCTTACTAATACACTTGAACTTTCAGTCGAGACACACGTAATGATGCCTCCCTTGCAGGCCTGCTATTTCTGTGTCTCCTCACTTAAGGAAGCAAGGCTGTGTGCAGTGAAGATGGGTATCCAGGCTTCCACTGCCAGTGACCTTCCCTGACTTTTGAATCCAAACACATCCAGGCTGGACTTCAAGTGAGGATCTCTGAGACGTGATGTTCTGCCAAACTTTGGGAAAGAGCAGCTGAGAGGAGACACCCAAGCATTAACACACATACTTGGGGAGCATCGATCTGTTTGTCTTGGCCCCAGTGTGGAAATCTTCTAAGCAAGCCTCTGGCAAGGCAGCAGGCACTGACTGGGGCATTGTGGTAGAAAGGGGAGAAGGGCTGAGATCTGGAGCCATGGGAAGGAGATTAACTAGAATATAGGAGATTGCAAAAGAAAGGAAGTGTTTCAGGGCAGGGCCCAGGGAGGCAAGCTTATGTGTGCTGTGAGCATAGGACAGGAGTTTTAAGGCAATCAGGCTCCAAACCTGTAGCTGTGCAAGGCACAATGTGTGCTCCGAGTCTCCAGTGTCCAGGCAAGAACTTCCTGTGGACACAGAGCAGACGTCTCTGGAGAGCTGTTTGGTGATCCCAGATGGCCCTGTTCCTCCTGAAAGCACCAGCAAGTATGTGAACACCCAACAAGAGGTGCCTTGGTGTGGGTACAAGTTAGACTTTTGACTAGAGTTTGTCAGTTACTCCCCTCATTATCTGGAAGACACAAATAAACCTATGGAGCTGCACTTCCATTCCCACACATTTTATTCACTTCCTGTACTGAGATCTATCAGTAATGACCCTGTGAATGATTATTAGTTTCTCTCCCACCCATGAGTAAAGATTTGGCATAAGAATCAATAATTCCTTGAATTAATCATCAGTTACAGCAATAACTGATGACCAAAAAGCCTGGCTGTGCATGTTAATTATTTACTACGTGCCTATGCAAAGGCAGGTAGCCAAAATCACATCCGTGCCTCCCTGGAGCATGGTGGTGGGGAGGATAGTTGAGCACTTTGAGCCCAGGACATGAGTGCCTCGCTTCTCAGCTACCCTGTGATCACTCCCTAAACTTGCTCCCCTTCCCCAGACCCGGTGTCACCACGGCCACTGAGTGCCGGGTTACAAAACCTTTCACGTGATTAAACATTTGGACAGATACCTCAAATTTGGACTTTCCATCCTGTACAGACATTGTTGAAATCCCACAAGCAGTTAATCGTACCTCTTGGGGTTTAGGAAGTTTTTAGCCTGACCCCTGGCCTGGATGTGCCTCCCATCTGTGGCTGGAGATGGGAACAACCATTTGCTGTTCCCCAGCACGCAGGGCTGCTGCTGAAAATTGGCTGCACAGGCAGCATATTGCGAGATGCAGCTAATGGATGCTTTGCTGCAGCAAACACCAGCACAGCGTGTCTGGCTGTGGCACACGGTGAAGCTGCAGGCACTAAAACAAAAAATAGAACAATCCACTGCCCATTTCAGTGGCAGCTGCTCTGGATGACTGCAGCGCTGCCCAGCAAATTACTGAGCAGGCAGAGGCGCAATTGCCTGGACCGTGTGTTAATCACCTGCATCCAGAGGGTGAGCACAGAGAGACCCGGCAGTAATGTGGCGCTGGAGCACAGGCTGTAGGCTGTGGCATGATAAATCTCCCTGCCTGTAGCCTGGCACCATTTCTTCACCAAAGTTATACCAAATTTAAAAAGCAAGAACTGTATGACAAAGTAAGCAAAACTGGAAGGAGAAAGCAAGGTCGTGTCACAAGCCCGAGTACAAAAGGCAGACTAAACCAGACTCAGTTAACAGTGGGCATAAATAGAGTAACAGAGGCCATCTGACAAAAGCACAAAAACTGCCAAACATTTGAGTGCATCAGATGCTAATGATGATCAAACCTTAGACAACACATTCTGGAGAAGTCAGTGCCTTCACCCAGCATATGTCCGTGCTCTGTGTTGAACTGCAGTTGTCTCCTCTGAGATACTCAGCTTAAATTCTGATGTGATTGTACCAACATCTAAAAGCAACTCACCAATGACTGGTTTCTTGTGTCCCCTACAAAATTGTTCAAGGTCATCATAAGACTGCTTCAGTTTTGGTTGCCCTTCAGAGACAATGCTCGCATGTCTTAAAATTTGATCAGGATGTGTGTAATTAGCCAATATGGCCTGTTCTACACAGAAAGAAAATCTGTTTTACAGAAACAGTCATATCTGAGCAAAGACACAGAGCAGACAGCAGCTGAAGAGAGCTCTGAGCTTTAAAAATATGGCTACTTATTTCAGAGCTGAAGTGCAGATGATAACAATTCAGATGGAGACGGTTCACCAACTAGCAAGCCTGAAATATCCAGCACAATCATTTTATATGCTCACACCAAATCTGACAGAATGTCCTTGTACATAAAACTGCTTCTGTGTGTGTTTGGGATGGTGGTGGCTGTCGGATTATGTTTTTCCGACATTCAGGTGGTATGAGTCTTTTTTTGCCCTCCTGGATGCTTCGGGGCAGACGCAAGGAAGAGACGGAGGCTTCAAGCTTCAGTTTCTCCAAGATCTATCACTTTGTTTATTCTTTCTCTTATCTCACAGT